>JAODUE010023384.1:0-23228 GCA_027564755.1 Amblyopsis hoosieri | reverse complement strand
AGGCTGCAATGTTTTCACTTTGGCTGATTGTTGACTCCTAAGGTTCATTATTGTTCCAATAAAGAGGATTCAATTCTTAAATGAGCTGGCTACACAGGTTGTCATTTTCCAGAAGGGGCGAGGCAGGGTAGTGATTGTGAAAGTAATATAGTAATATAACTTAACTAATTACATTTAATACCCAGTAATAAGTAAAGTAATGTTACTACTTTTTGAAGGAGTAATAAGTAAATAACGTATTACATTTTCTGAGTAGCTTGCCCAACACTGAACTATACCCATGTGGCATATTGAATGCATTGCTAATTCAGGGAAGCTCCTCATAATACTCACAAACGGAAACATAGGCCTAATGGATGATTATTCCACATTTTCTCTCTGCTCTGATCCATTTGCGCCCACCTATGTTGAAACTGTTACCAGGGTGAATTTGTAGAGGACGGCACAGAGACCCACTTTGTGATGGCCCAACATGAGTGCTGCATCCGTGCTATGAGCAGCAGCAAGAAGAAGGGCATCGTGCACTATTTGCTAGTTGATGGAGCAGCGATATAAAGGTGCTTTTATTGTCACATACATGTAGCAAAATGTGTTCCCTGCACTTAACCCATCTCTCAAGGGAGCAGTGGGCAGCCGCTGTGCAGCGCCCGGGGACCAACTCCAGCTATATGCCAGTGTCTCTGGTGAATGGCACTGACAAGAGAGAGTGAATCTGACATGTTTTTTGGATGTGGGGTAAACCGGAGCAAACCCACGCAGATACGGGGAGAACATGGAAACTCGACGACCAGGGTTCAAACCTGGGACCTTCTTGCTGTGAGGTCACAGTGTTATCCACTGGGCCACCGTGTATACACTACAATACCACTGTCTGGAGTGTAGGGGAGACCGGGGTTGGTGTTCACATGAGTTGGTTGTAACAGAGCTTATTACTGCCAAACTAGGGGGCGCTGTGGTACATGTTTCTTATCAAATGTCTGATCTCTTTGTATGAGTTAATTTATATTGTCAGTATGTATAGAGAGCTAACTATCTTGGCATAAGGGGAATAATTTCACATTTTGATTGGTAAGAGTAAATATTTACATTTGTATAAAATCCCTTGTGTAGCTTTGTACATTTAGTGTATCTATATTTGTATCTCTATTTGTTTAAGAATGGAAGGGAATATCTATAGTTTCAGTATATTTATCAGATGCTAGGTCAAATCATGTTGTTGTTAGCTAAACATTTATCCTTGAGTTCAGATGGGGCTGGTTGTCACACTGGTATGGGGGTGGGTTGTCACACTGTGACAGCCAACCCCTTGGTATATCAATAGAATCTTTTTAAAGTATAGTAACCATTTGCTTAATTTTTGTTGGCAGGAAAATGGAGAGGAACTTTAAAATAAATACCAAGAAGGGAGATTCAAGCTGCTGAATGCTGAAGGCAGTGAGACAGGTGGCAATGCACAGGCAGGATAGTCTAGTGGTCTGGGTGCTGCGTACTCAGCTAGAAGGTTGTGGGTTTGAGCCTCGGTGTTGACCTATCTGTAAGCATGCTTAAGCAAGATGCCCTACTAGGGGACACTCCTCCCTCTGGTCTAAAGATCATATTTGGATGGGATGTTAAACGGGTAACTTTGGTGGTCACTACAAATCCTATGGCATATATCTTAAGAGGGGTACCAACAATTTGTAAAATAAAGGTAAACATAAAGCTGCAGAGAACATTCAGGCAGGTTTTAGGGTAGGTCAAATTCTAGATTCTAGAAGATTATATATAAGATTACTAATTAATAAACCTATACAATCATATACGTTACAAACATTTTGTTACATTTTATAGTTAATGTTTCATACGTTTTTTTGTGTCTGATGGCATTATTAAAAGCCTTTAATATTTATATGCCTACCTCTCTGTGTATAAACTATAAATTAAACACAATGGGGTATAAAAACATAGTGCAGGAACTTTATATATTAATACATTACAAAATGTGTTAAAAACAATTTAAATATTTTGTAAGTTAAAAAGAAAATCTTAATTTATTGTTGAACATCTCATTGGAATGCACAGTGACAACCAACCCCACCCCATGTGACAACCAACCCTGTGATGGGTTTGGTTGTCACACTTTCTCAGAGTACAGTGTTGTATGGCTTACTACTGTACTTCACGTTACAACATATTACACTGATATAAACAATATTAATTCATACCCAAGACCTTAAGCTTTGGACCAATACTGAAATTATTATTTTGTAATTTACTGGTGCTGAGAAATACTGGCAAGAGTAAAACGTGTGCCAACCATCCCCGGTCTTCCCTACCACATGCTGTTATACCTGCGTACAACACACAACATTATTCAAATCAAATGGAAGGCTAATGTTAATGTGACAATGTACGTACATGCATATATATGTACGATGAAAGCAATACTATTGTTTTAATAGGCTACAACATTAGAAAGATTTTTGTAAAAGTAGAATAATTTACCTTGTTTGACGTTGTTGATACATGTAGCCTACTGTATTAGCGGTGCACCATAACGGATGTGTATTAAATAAACTATAAACTGTCACACTATTTACCTACGTAATCTTGATTTTCTACAAATTAGTTGCAAATACGATATTGTTGGAAAAAAATCCAATAATAATACGCAACATTCGGAGTCTGACCTTAGTGCGTAACAGTGACGCAGTACGCTCCTCCTTGAACTCGATCGTTTCAGCAGCGCACGTTCTCCAGGAGGACGCGCGTTCACGGCAATAATGACGTCCCGGGATCTCGTCTATACAGGGGATGGATCACACTACACTACCCTGGAATGGAGAATGATAAAGTGTGCGCGCCTGTTCCCGTTCAGTCTGTGAGAGTGTATTTCGGCTAGTTTACATCCGGAGCCGTCACGGGGAAGTGGATTTGACCGCTGTCGTCCCGTGTTTGGGTCACATCGGGACCGGGGACGTTATTCTGCGCCTGGTTCTACTGGTACACGCGAAACAAAACAACGGCATCCCGACCCAACCACCGTGTCACGCTAGCAGTCTCGGATCTAGCGTTTTCACGCCCGGTTACAATGACCGGTTGATTAGGGGGCTCGCCGCAAAAAACACTAACTCGGTCCCGGTCTTCCCGGACCGGGAATCTGCTAGTTTAACACTCCCGGCTAGTTAGCTTTAGCTAGCTGTCTAGCTAGCCACCTAGCTAGCCAAGGAGGCCCCTTTATATCCAGCGGTTTGGTCTAAAAACCCGGACATATTTGGAACCTAAACACCCCGAGGGTGTTTTTAATAATCGGACGTCGTTGGGGGTTGGAATGGTTTTGTTTTTAGCGATATGGGGAAGCTGTCCGCAGCACAACGAACATCTGTCACCCCTGCAGGACTGAGCGTCGGTACATATCAGCCTCCTGCATCCTGGACCTAAAACGTTATTTCCAACAAAAAGCGTCATTTAGGCTTATTTGTGTCCATTAAAGCCCCTGTCAATATTTACATTACCCTGCATTTGCAGTTGGATTAAGACCTCGCAATTCTAACAGCCCATATTGCAGCTGTGGTTCTATTTGGAGGAGAACGCAAGGTTAGCCAACAGTACACTATTCAACATGAACTACCAGCAGCACCTGGCAAATTCGGCCGCTATCCGGTCCGAGATACAGAGGTTTGAGTCTGTCCACCCAAACATTTACTCCATCTACGAGCTGCTGGAGCGGGTCGAGGAGCCTCTGTTGCAGAACCAGATCAGAGAGCATGTCATCGCCATTGAAGGTAAGGACAGCAACAACAGTTTTGGGAGGGTAGGCTGTGGTACATTGTCACACCCACTTCTAAAAGCTCACACCACCAGTTCTAATATAATTTGTTTGCTGACTTGTCTGTCCTTAATATTTTACTTTAACCATTGATATTGTAATCAAAGGCATCAGATGTTTATTGTGAGGCAGGTTGTTTGTGGTTTGTTAAAACACCTGACCAGATTTTTAAACTAGACTCTTGAGCTAGTAGGTCAGTTAACCATATGGCTTAGTAAATATATTATTCTATATAGAACATTACTGAATGCATTTTATGGAACCAAAAGGGTTCATTGTACATTAGATGTGGTGTGTATCTATGTTTGCCCTCTGCCCTCTAATGCAGGACAAATTGCAGATGAAAGTCGTGTTATGTTCCGGTGACCTTTTAATTTATGAGCGGAGGAGTGCGCTTTGCAGCAAACTGACCTCCTTTCCTGCTCATTACCTTTTGGTTATCCGATTATTACACAAGACATGACAATAGCATCTGAAAAGATGGATTCAGTGTGTCATAGTTAATCCATTAACCAGGGGGCATGGCAAGATGCCTGCAATTGTTTGAAATACATCCTATGAACGCGATACACACAGACAGATCCGCTCGCTGACTTGTGTGACTCGTGCGCCCGTTTGAGCTCGTCTGTCACGCGGGGATCAAAACAGGCTTGGTGTCTTAGGCCAGGGGAGAGCATAGGGCCGAGCACGTGATACAGGGGTGGGAGCCAGGCACTTAAGCGGTCATGTAGTAGGACAGATGTCTGCTCCGTGTAACTCAATAGTTTGTGACACGCATATCCCCCCCTCCTCCACACACACACAAACCCACCCACCACTCACTCTTAATTCCCTGAACCGAGTGGTGTGTTGAGTGACTCACTCCTGTCTATTTTCTGAGCTGGAAATAAATCTAAAAACATATGCGTGTGTGGTGACTCTGCAGCTGTATCAGTTGCTGAAATTCTTGCTCTGCGTGTGTGTGTGTCTGTGTGTGAGAAGTCCCGATGGCCCCTACTGTGTGTGTTTGGGTGGGGGGGGGGGTTCTCGTGGCGGTGTCACACAAGCGTTTGTTGCTCTCGCTGAGATAAGAGAACATTATAAGCAGCAGCTCCCAAACTCCCTCCTCAGTGTGTGCAGCTAGTCGAGAGAGAGGTTGCTGAGCATTTGAATATAGGTTATGGGCGGCTGTGCCCAGTCTAGATTGCCTCACGGAGAATCACAATGTCGTGACACGATTCCTCCTGCAGCGAGGCCCTCATTTGCATTTAATGTGTGTGTGTGTGTGTGTGTGTGTGTGTGTGTGTGTGTGTGTGTGTGTGTGTGTACTCTGGCACACATGCCTGTGAGAGGGTTATTGTGTGTTTGTCTATATGCGTTTCTGTGGCTGGCCAACCAGGTGAGGCTGACCCACTTTCTCTGTCTGGCCCAGCAGCGTTCAATGAAAAGCAGTGTGTCTTTGCTGCCTCCCACCTGACGCTGGCCCTCTCTGTCACGTCGGACCCCTGCTGGATCTCCCCGCAGACTCGCTGCTCCCCCCACCCCCTCCCCCGCTCCCCAAGTACAATAAATCTAGCAGAGCTCGACCTGACTGGTATAGTCAGCTTGAGTGTTTTCCTGTTCCCGGTGAATGAGTTACACCTTGTGCTTGTCTTTACAATCCAGTGAGTGCTTAAAGGTGGAGTCAAAACAAAAATGCCACTCCCTTCAATGCCATAGGGTGCTCCTGCAGAAGCTCCGCCCCTCAAATTGTATTTCAAAGGCTGGTTTGTGTTCCTATTTACAGAGCCGGGGCTATGTAGAAACACCAGATTATTATTAGTTTTTTTTAGCATGCACACATAACTGGGAGCTAGCGCACCGGGAGCAGATATTTGCAAAGATATGACGTTGAAGTGCAACAGCTTATAATCGCGTTCTCTACCTTTAACTGTTGATATTCCACTGCTTCTAGGACCAAGCCCATGACACACTAAGGCATGTGTACCACCCACATAGCTAGGAGCTTGACCCGCCGCTGCCCTTAGCTTGCGTTGCTCACAACACCACACTCCCTTCCCCAGGCCAGCGATATGGGAGCTGGGCCTCGCTAGTTCTGTCAGGGAGACACAAGGTCCAGAACTGTAGCGCTCTCCCCCGGACTAGACCAAGCATGGCAGGGTGGTAAATGACCACCGTACACCTGGACCTCACCTGAACTGTGTATGATTAATACACAGCCAACAGTCTAGTCTATTATGTTCTAATGTTATAGTCTGATGATAAGGGACTACTACAAAAACCCACAACCACAATGTAAAACGATGCAGCATATAAATCAAACCGTGCATAATAATAATAATAATAATAATAATAATAACAACAACGCAGAATAAACAAAGTCTCACTTTTGGGGGACTCCGTTTTGTCTCATTCCATTACAAGGCGACTTGTCTGTCAGCAGCACTGCATGTGACCTAGTTTGTTTTAGGCGTTCGTGTGTCCTCACGCCATTATTCTGATTACACCCTCATTATGCTCTGTAGACCAATCAGCACGGCCCGTGGAGCTCATTAACAAGATAACAACTGCCTTGTCCTGTGGCCAGATTACAGTCCCACGTTCCATTCAGTGCAGTTAGATTAGGGGTGATTTAGCGATTAAGGCGACCCCCCCCCCCAGACCAACTTGAATAGCGTCTGCAGGCAGACATCCTCCGCCAGGGGACAGATGGTAGATCCGCACTGAAAAATGACACCGCCACGCCCCTTGAACTCTAACCCCTTCCCGAACAACTGTTGGACAGGCAGTGCTTGGGGCCAGTATTCCGGGGGGGGGGGGGGTGGCGAGGCATTAACACAGACAGTTTTTAGTGGACAGTTACGTTCTTCCACTCTCCAAACCCTAGCCCTGGACGCCGTGTTTTACGTGCACGGTTAACTCGCCACACACATGCTCAGGGTAGCCTCAGGACCACTTGACCATCCAGCCAAGGTTCGTCTAAGCAGAGATCTGCTGTACATCGTTTAACGGTGTAGTCAGTCATTCTGGAGAAAGCTGGTTGTATGTTTGACGCGATCAAAACAAAAGCGCCTCTCCTTTCAATGCCAGAGGGCACTCCCTCTGAACCTCTGCACCACACACATGTAAACACATTGCCATGGCTGAAATAGTGTTGTGTGGTCCAGTCCGCCAGGAGATATTCGCAGAATTTGACAAAAGTGTCTTAGCTTACAATCGCTGACTCTACCTTTTATTTATTTATTTTTTTTAACTGAACAATATATGAAGAAGCCACAGGGATGCTTTTAGCGGAGAGCTTTAGCCGTTATGTAATCACCTTGGACAGAGCATCACGAGTGTCTCCGATTCCCGGGCAAGGCCATCCGTCTCTGACTATTACACGGAGCCCTCTCACCCATTGTTCTTCCCTCTGCACATCCATCATCTAATAATGACGATCTCCCCCCACACACACACACCCACACCCAACTGTACCAGATAGTGGTCAGCTATGAACACTGCGGAAGCGGCTGTGTCATGTGGTTTGTTTTCTAGATTGTTTTTGATATAGTCTGCCCACCCACGGCCATTTTATTCCTTCTGACAATTTGTTCACACTTTTATCGGTTGTGTGCGCATGTGTTGGGCAGCGAGCGTGCACCGCTTCTTTTTCATTAGGCCTGATGGACTGTTGATGCATGAGTCACAACGGCGCCATCAATCTCTGTACTATAGGCGTGCGTCAGCCAGCACATCGGGGCACCGTTGAGCTAGTCTCGGGCCGTGCACTCGCGTGTAATTGGTTATTTTGACGGAGCTTGCATAGTTAATAACCGTGGTGCACTGAGCTGCCAGCAATATAATCTGTATTTCATATAAATCTGAATAGTACATCTTAATGCATCATGTAGTGTGATGCGGTGTGAGTTCGTGCCTTGTTATATGTTGTCCGTACCTGTCACATATTTGTGTAGTAAAATAGTTGATGTCTTTATTGCATGATTTATGCCCTTTTTAAAGGTATAATTAGTCAGTCATCCCGGGAAAAGCTTGTAGAAGTTTGAACTGGATCATAACAATAACGCCACTCCCTTCAATGCCATAGGGTGCTTCCTCAGAAGCTCCGCCCCCACACGATGGAAACACGGGTCTGCACCACTTTGTTTGGGTTTCTCTTTACAGAGCCTGGGCTGTGTAGAAACACTAGGTACATTTTTATCAGCATGTATACAGAACGGGCAGCTTGCGGACTGTGATGAGATTTCGCAGAATTTGACAAAAATGAGTTTAGAATTGCCGTTGTTGACTAAATTTAGTATAGCCTAAGATTAAATGTATTTCATTGAATGTTCACTTTTGTAATTCACTTTTTTTTGCTCCATAGGATCTTTCTAAAATGTGCTGGTCATATTCAATAAGACTAACTGCTCATAAACACAGCCACCACTGATTTAAATCTGTTTGGTGTTTGAGGGGAGACTCCAGTCTTCAGGGTTAGCAGTAGCACCAAACATTCACTGCGGCGATGACACCAACATGACTACACGATCTGGTGCTATTCAAATATGGATGAAGCACATCTAAAGCTGATGTAAAATCTATTCCAGGGAAAAAAACATAATCATGACCCATAACCCATGCTGTTAATGGTACTAGTTTTGATGTAAATGAATAAAACATAAATTTTTTCGATTTATGTAATAAAATGTATTATTTTTTGTATGTACCTTTTTTCTTTTTTTTTTTTCTTTTTTAAGTAGTGTTTCAATGAAATATCCATATTTGTCATGGATTTAGTTCTACCCAGGTCGGTCACCTCTGATTGATGGCTTTACATACATTAAAATAAAAATGTCTTTCACATTCGCCACGCATGCTGATGAGGCAGGTGACACCGGGTAAACCTACGACCCCCTCTCTGCCTGACCTGCTCCCCCCCATCATTAGATAAATATAGCTATTGTGCGTGTGTGTCATTCAGGGGTCACATGACTGCACTCGACGCAGCTCGAATTTTTTATACGTTTGCTTTCTCTCTTTATTTGGCCTTGGTTGACCTGTAAATATATTTTGTATGAAACGTGTACTGTATGGCTTTGTAACCATTCCGTTTAAACGTTTATATAATTTCTGTGACTGCGGGGGCAGCTGTAAGGACCCAGTGCGGACAAGTACTGTTGGCGGCAACAAAGTCTCTCTAATTACTGTAATTTAAGTTCTCAAAAGTACTGTAAGCTAACATTTACCAACCCTCGTGTTTTGTTGTCGAAAGGCTTTTTCTCAAAGTAGTAGGCTACGTAAACATGCTAACGCAAGCTAAGTGACTCCTACCATAAGAGTGCATGGCAACATATGAGACAGCATAGCAACATAAGAGGCAGCATAGCAACTGTGTTCATTAGCTCTTGTGATCCTTTTCACGGAACAAGAGGAGTCCTCTAAAACGTTCTAGAACCCCGTTTGCTTTCTGCTTTGCTGTGGCCATGACACTTTGACAGCCACACAACAGATGGCTTCATTCAATCCGAAATGCAACTTCTGGTTTATTTCAGCAACATTTAAAGTTCACTGAATGTAACTAGCAAGAAAGAAAGAAATGTAAACACAACCACTGAAAGTATGAACTTATCAGCATGCACAAGCATTAGAGATGTTAACATCGGCTTGCTCGATTGTAACAGCTAAATCAATATTGATGTAGTGGGCTAACCTCGTTGTTTACTCCATGATTCCAGGACTATCAGTGCTTCACTTCAACTTTTGCTGCTTCTTAACCCTGTAGTGCTGACTGACACTGGATATTGACAAGGCTGGGTACTGGAAAGCTTATTGAATATCTTAATGATGGATTGGAACCTAACCCCTACGCCTCCCACTGATTGCAGTTGCTTCCAACTGTCTGCCAGCCTTTAGATTTGATTAGAAGGCGATGTACCGGTGGGCACTGGTTTGGACCCAAACGCGTGTGTTTGTGTGTGCTCGTGTGTGTGCGCTTATGAGCTCTAGTATTATAAGATGAGAGACCCCACTGTCTAGACACATGGATTATTGAAGAAAGGAAAAAAAATGTTAACCAATGACACAGTGGTGCTAACCAATGACACAGTGGTGCTAACCAGTATCCCAGCAGCACGTCATTGTTGTTGATGACTATCAGCCAAACACGTTGTGCTTCCTGCTATATATTAAATCTCTCTACTGTATTTTCCTTTTTAAGGTTAGTCTACTGCTGCCATGTTTACATTAGAGATGTTGAAACTGCAGTGGTTCCATCTTATACCAGGACGCAGGCCAGAAGACATGATTCACTGGTTAGCAGGCGAACAGCAAGCTGTAGCCTGCATGTGCATCTGTGCCATCAGTCAAGTTTATTTAGAGCACTTTATCACAATGTGTCCACACACTTAGGCTAAGTAAGAGACAGAGCAACAAGAAATGGATCAGAAGCCTCCAAAATATAAAAGCTATATTTTAACAGGTTTGTGAATATTACTGAATGGAATATGTTTATTAAACAAGAACAAAACAAAGGTAAAAGAACAATGAAAGAGGCTCAGGCTAATGCCCTTGAGCAAGGCACTCCTAACGTTTATAGCTTATTGGTTATTAATATCAAGGGTTGTCATGTTGTTGTACAGTTATGTTGCCAGCAAGACGGCAGAGTGATTTTTTTTCTTTATTTTCTTAATTTTTTCTTTCCTGGGCCATAAGATGGAAATTGTTTTTTATCAATTCTTCACACATGCGTGAGGTGTTTTTCATACATTATGATCCCGCAAGTTGTAAAATAACAAGGCTATTTGAAGGGGGAAAATAAATCTTTAAGTCAGCAAGTCAGGAAGGTGTATGGATGGAGTGGTTTTCAGTGGAGGTGTATGGGAGCTACTTGTGATGTTGGTTAGAGGCAGGTGTCGGAGCCTCCACAGGTCGCTGTTCAGCAGTAGTGCAGGGATGAAATGAAGGCCTGATGAAAGCATTTTCACACGCCAGCTATGGCTTCAATGAGTCATGTGTCTGTGGTCACTTACAGCAGACGCACTTCATTTATCACAGAGGAACAGTGAATTATTCTCTACTCCATCTTCATGTTTTGTCTTCCACTCGTTTTCAAACCATTCCCTATTTCTCAATGTTTTCCTTTACCCACCATAGTCCACCCCCCCCCCCCATTCCCACCTCCTCCCCCCTTTCTTCCCAATCATTCTCCAAGGCTTGTTTTTTATTTTATTTAGTATTTTAAATGGGGCATTGTGTTTGAATAATGCAATGTCCTTATAGTGTACTGTCTGTTTTCTGAGAAAGTCATTAAGCTACGCTACACTGGTATAGGACCACCTTTGCTGCTCTTCTCTGAAACTTGGGGTTTCTTTCCGCCAAGCAATTCTAATGCAGTTTATTCAAACATTCGGTAATTATAGTGATTATTTGAATCTTTGTTCTCGAGACGAGAAACAGCTCTGCCGGGATTTCAATCACTGGATTTTGTGCAGCAGGCTTAAACACTTAGCTGACTTGAGAATGAAGCTTTTGTAAAGTTGCATTGTGTGTGGGAAAAGGCTCCTGTGAGCACAGCTGGCATTCTTTAATCTCTTCGGTTAGTGGCTCCTGTTGTCGGGGGAAAACATTTTTTTTTCTTAGCTCTAAAATACCAGTGTAGCCGCACGTCTATTAATGCTTTCTCTGGCGAATGTACCGTAGTTGAGAATTTTATTGCAGAACAGAAGACCAGGAATTCTGTAAATCGTCTGGTTAAAAATGCTCTCGCAGAATAGGGCTCGTCCACTCAGTTCTTCCCGAGTCATTTGAAACCTCCCAGAATGATGCTGATAAGGCTGTAATTGTGATGATCTTGCATGGTGGTAAATTACATGGGTCACCGAGGCTGACAGTACATCCCAAAAAATCTCAACAGCTGTATACCTTGCCAAGAATCCCATTGTTTATAATAGTATAGTTAATTATATAATAGATGTTTTTTTTCTACGTCCAAAACCAACTAACAAGGCCAAGAGCCAACCAAATCTTTTAAAGTATTTCACCATCGGGCTTCAGAGGTCTCAAGAGCCAACCAAACTTTTTAAAGTATTTCACCATTGTGCTTCAGAGGTCTCAAGAGCAAACGGCTAAGGTCAAGAAATGCCTAGGGTTAGCTGTCGCCCTTTCATTTGGCCTATTGCTTTTCCCTCCCTAACTAAGGGAGAGGCCAGCCATTGGTGAACGCTAGCCTAACTGGTGGCGAGATTTCTTTATCTAACCCACAACAATGGCTTGGAATTCTAAAGTCCAAAAGCCACTCTAGCCTTGGGAGTGAAAGATTAGCTTTCCTCCATTCTCAATAAAAGCATGCGCTATACCTGGTGGGATATGACCTGTTGCAAACATTGAAATACTGGTAAATCTTGACTGGAGAAGTTTGTCACCCATTGGCGGTTGTTTTTTATGTTTCTCTCATCTGTGATTGGCCTGCGAAACCACGAGCGTTACATTTTTGCCCTAGTTTGACAAAAAGGGAACAGTAGTGCCTGGTTTAGAGTGACTTTGCAAAACGTCAAGGCCACAAACCAAGGGAGATGCCAGAGAAATGTTCTCAGGGCTGCAGACCCAGGGGATGCCATTCAAGCAATCTGCAAGGTCAAATAGAAGTGAAGAGCAATTATGACGACAATTCTACGCCATAGTTTTTTACATTATTGTAATCTAGAGATCACAAACGCCTTCATTAATCTTGATTTTAACATATATACTGTGTATATATATATATTTTTTTGTATTTTTAAATAAATACACAGAACATTAGAAGTGAATTCTGTGTTATGTATTAAAAATAAAATACGCAGTAACCTTTGCAACGAGATTTGTCCAACGATTGCAGAAGTCGTCACTCTCTTCCCTCTTTTACTCAGGCGGTCACTATGTGGTGAGTGACGCTGGTGGCGTGCCAGCTCCGCTAATCACAGCAGAAGTGTTTTACTTCTCCAGCAAAGCTGTGAAATCGGGAAGACATTTTGACGCCACGCCTCACGCACTCTTCACCATGTCACACCCCCTGGCACCAGCCGCCAATCACCCGGGGTGCCTGCCTGCGATCTAACCAGCCCCCAACCGCCAGCTAATGGGCATCTCCACTGGAACATCTGGTGGTTTCTTGCCTTGCTCAAGGGCACATTGAGAGCGGTCATTAGGTGACCAAAGCCTGCTGTGGGACAGGCTGTTCAAAGACCTGCTGGCAGGGTATTGAACCTGTGTCCTACCCACATACTGCCCGTGTAAAATGCAGTATAATGCCCTTTATATGGGAGCAAGTAAAAGCGCAAAAACCGATGATAATAAACTTCAGTTAGTCATTGTAACAGAAGTCATCATAGATGCAACTAGGATGCGATGTAATGAATGACAGTAGAACGAAGCCGCTTGTTTACCATGTCCAGCGGTGAACAGTTCTACTACAAGTTCTAATGCAATATAAGACTAGGACTTCACCAAAGTATGCTCCACCAGTGTGGAGGCAGTCCTCCACCGGTGTGTACAGTAGGATTGCCAGCTGTGCACCCCACCCCCAACACGTCTCTATAATGAAGGGAAGCGGTAGACACTGACCAAAACAATAGCCTAGCTTGTTACACCTCCCATCCCAGCGCAGGTATAAAAATAGCCCCAGTGCAGACTGGCTTCCTGCCCAGGCCTCTTACAACAGCGTCACAATTTTACATAACTAGCTCTTATCCAAAATGACTTGCTCATAGGATACACTTAAGTTCCTAGACTGCTACGGGCACTTCCTAGGTTATTGCGGGGAAAATTACCATTTCAAGTTTGGTGACTTATTTGGCACGCTCAGATAATGTGGTTGAGAATATAGTAGGCGTCACAGCCAAACACAAGCACTGCAAGCAAGCAGCTAGTAAAGACATGCTTATTTGTGAATGTGACATTCTTGTTGCATAGGGTTGTAGCGGCGTGCTACACAATCGGCTTTACACAAAGGAACCAAGAGATTCCTGTTTTTATAGAATGATCTAGAAAAAAAGCAGTGACAAGCATTTTCTTTAAATTGTAAAAACGTTTTTACAAGGATGACAGGACAGAGGGCACAACGCAATACATCTCGACTCTGATCTCTTCCCCCGAGGTGGGTGATGATGTCACTCACTTCCTGTCCTATCGATCGCCCCCTCGTTGGACACGGCGGTCCCAGAGGATTAGCCGACCGATGCTCCCGGAAGCCAAGGCGTCCGGGAACACAAAACCGTAGACGAATAAAAGGAAGCGAGCGGCGAGACAGGCTGCGTTAGAGCGACCAGCTTGCTTTGTATTTGCCGTGTACAAGATGACAGCAGATGCTTGTGAGCCCTTCAAGGCCTTGCCTTGTTCACCAATACATGATTCATTGACTAGTTAATTAGTGTCTCTGTTTGCTGCACCACTAGCCTAATTAGGACTGATCCACGTTATGCTACTGGTAATGCGCATTTCTGTCAACATTAAATGCCTCCTCTTTTCTCAGCCAGAATGCAGAGGCTTCATCCTATTGGGGTAGATCATGGAGACTTTCACCATCGCAGTTAATTGTATAAACTGCCAGTGTTGAAGGCAGCACTGTGAGGCCAGCTGTCGTTATGCTTTCCTCTATAAAAGGATCTGTCTAGCGCAATCCCCACCATGTTATTATTTAACTATTAAAATGTATGTATTCCAATGTATCATTTTCATGTAAATGTGATTTAATACAGTGGCTTGTGCACCAGGATGTCAATGAATGACACGGTACCTGTAGTCACACACATTGGCCCCGAAGAGCCTTAAATATTTAAAAAAAAACTTTAGAAAAGGGTTAAAAAGGCCAACTGGCATCCCCCCCCCCCCCCCCCCCCCCCCTTCCCGTTCTTTTCCAGTGTTTTGGGTCGCCATCTGTCTGGAGAAGGTTGCAGCCGCGTTCTCGTCTGCTCCTTATTCGAACGCATAAGATGCAGCTAATGCTCTACAGAAGCACAATGCATAATAATGTTTGAGCCCTGGCACATACAGTAGCAGCACTTGGCATTGTTGCACCAAGCCTCAGGTGTTGCCCACAGCTCGTTAGTTCTTGTCCTGATAAGAATGAATTATCACTAAAAAGATAATTCCATTTTCCCACACTTCATGGCTATGATATATGAATCAGACAGCTATGGTGTGTGTGGGTGTGTTGTGTGTGGGTGTGATTTCTGTAAAACATCCATCGATGACTGGCGAGAGCTGATATTTTGGACTCGAGCGGCAGGTGAATTTTATCTAAGGCACAGCGCTGGCTAACTGCGTCAGTACCCGCCTACCTGACAGCAGAGGTATTTTGATTGACATGGATGACGACCAACTACATATGTAAAAGCGCATTTAAAATTTACAATGACGAATTTGTTTGAAAACTTAACGACACTACTGGTTGTTTACAGATCTTGTAAATCTAAAATTAGTAGACTACAGTTACTGCTTAAAGGCAGGGTTAGACATTCTCCAGAACACTTGCTAACTTGGAGCTCAAATCGAAACAATATCACTACGCGGTCCTCTGCTCCACACAGGGAAACACAATGTGAAGCAAAGCGTAGTACTACAGCTTTGTTGATGTGAGTGGGTTTATGTTGACATTTACCACTGTTTATGTTGCTATTTACAGAGCCAGGGCTGTGTAGAAGTATTAGATTATATATTCAACACGCACAGATAACGGTAAGGTAGTGAAATGCGAGTAGATATTTGGTGAATTTTACAAAATACCTTTGGGTTTCTTGATTCAAATTCAACACTTTCCGCTGCCTACACAGACTTGTCTACCTGTTATGTATCAATTTAAAGGTGCATACATCGCCACCTCCTGTCGTGGAGTGTGAGGTGGCATCCCATTTCTAAATTCTAGCCTACAGAATTGTCTCGCTGAACTTCAAAATAAAAGATCTGTAAAATAAACCAGTCTCTCTAAAATAAATCTCTAGATTACACGTAGATTATAGTAGGCCTAAATAATTGTTAAATATTCAACAAATAACTATGTTACTGGTAATTTATAAATAACCATTAAATATTTGTAATATTCTGAGACTACTCCCACAACCTGTCCTAGGATACATAGCCTAAAATTACCATAAGATGTAAGGTTGTCTATGTACAATGCGGTATAGTCTGTTTAGTGTAGCTCAAATAAAACTTCATATTGTGATTGTAAGAGTGACTAGTATTCCTCTATTGCAGCTTATCTTTAGTCAAGGGGGGACAATGCCTAATTCTATACTTTTATATTCTATCCACTTTATGCTTGTTTAAATTCACATTGGAAGATTAATAAACAACTGTTTAGAACTGTATCAGATTGCATCGCATCGTAGGGCTGTCGTGGTGAAGAAAATGAACATGCGGTGATTTAGGTAGCATGTAGAGAAAGTGATGGCACAGTAGGCTGTTTTCAGTTGAACAACCCAAAAGGTTAGGGTACAACATATTCCATTTTCTTTCACACACGAAATAGACATAATAGTCCAAAAAGAATCACTCGAGTGTGCGCTGCATGGTGAGCTTCCCAGACTAAGTACAGCACTTTACTAAACTGTAGTAAAGTGCTGTAAAGCGTCGGAGTGTCGTAAATACATACACTCCCAAAGGCTAGAACCGGCTAATACGGGGCTGGGGGAATTTGTGCTTCGATAGCGCACACGCCCTAGATCATACGTCATATTCGATGGGCTAGCCTCATGAAAAAAATTAAATGTTGGTGGTTGCTTGCCACGGCCTGCAGTTGGGTTAGCAACACAGTGGTATTGCGATTATAGCGACAGCCCTATCTCATCGCATCGTTCCATATTAAAATGCATCGTCCCTGAATCATATCGTAGCCTATGTATATGTATACATATCGGACTGTCTTATTTCTTATACACCCCTAAAATATAGTTTGCATTAGCGTTTTCACAGCCACCCTGCTGGCGGTCAAATCAGGGTGGGGTGGTTAGATGACGAGCGTGTATCTAAATGGTGGTAGCGCTAGATGACAGGACATTGGTAGCAACTGTTTTTGTTAATTGCTGTCCAATAGTTTCAATATTTAACCAGAGTCTACGCTTAGTCTACAACTTCCCAATGGAGCATTGCCACACCTTATTCCTTATATAAGTGAATTTTAGGTCTGGTTACACCAGGATAGGGGAATTTCATTGGACGCCTAAATTCACCTCCTGTTTTTGGCATGTGCCAAAAATATGCTGTTTTTGGCCAATTACAGAGAAGGCCTTTCAACCTACCATCCACCACACACAGACACAGCTGAATCTCCGTGGCAGAACGGCTGGTTTTTAGCACTTATTAGCTTAGCATTGTTCTTAGCTTCGCATCGGGTTAATGGCTGAATCCCCGTGGCAGAACGGCCATTAATTTGCGCTTATTAGCTTAGCATTGTACTTATCTTAGAATCACGTCGCCAGACCGTTTACATGAGAGACCCTGTGGCATTAAATAAGGGATTAATGCACTGCCTCAGCTGTAGTGGGAGCAGTGGTAGTACCTCGGGGGGGATACAGGGGCTCGGCCTTTTGGCAGCCGGACACGGAGACTTGGCTCGTGCTGGAGCGCCCGCGGGCAGTTCACACACACTGGAAAACACACACGTGCACACAGTTTATTTATTCAATATCATTCACATGAACAAATGCATACCCACTCCCTCTCTCCCTCTCCCTCTCTCTCTCTCGCGCTCTCGCTTGCTCGATCGTTCTCCCTCACTTATTCTCACTCTCATGGGACCCCCAGAGCCTCAGGTGTGTGTGTGTTCCTGTATACTGCATTAGTCAGTGTGTGCATATCCTGTGTTTATCCAGCTTTTCCAGCCTCTTTGTGTGTGTGTGTGTGTGTGTGTGTGTGTGTGTGCTTGTGTGTGCGTGCATGTGTAGCATCCGTGCGTGCGCTTCATTAGATTAGCGAGCGCACATGCGCGGTGGTTGCTATGGCCAGTAAAGGAGAATAATTGGACCCAGTGGAAGAGGATTGGGGGCACATCTGCCTACTGCAGACCAGAGGCTTGGGTCTGATGTCTAGTCCACGCGTACAGATACATTTTTCAAACAGGGAAACGGGAAATAAATCTCATCCCTACAATCACTGTTTATTATTAAAAAAATAAATAAAATAAAAATCTCCTTCCACGTGAAAATGCTATTTTAGCATGCTTTCAAGCAGTGTAAAGAAAACCGTCTCACGTTGGATTAAACAAAGGACTTTGTGGCGCACACAAACGTCAAACGAAGAATATGATGCAGTTATAAGCCAAAACTTCCGTTTTCCCTGTCTACACACAAACACTAAAAACACACACTTGTCTTCAGTGATTGTAAACACTGCATTTCTTGTTGATGAACTGCCAAAATGCATAGAAAAAGCTACGTATTTAAAAATGCATGTGGACAAGGCACGGGTCTCTCTAGACCACATTGCCGTCAAGGCAGCATTCACGTCGCTTTTATATAGCCTTGCTAACGGTCATGGATTACAAATGGCTTTCTATGCATTGTTAAACAACGGAATTAAAGCTGCATTGTATTTCAGTTTTTAATGGTGTAATACATTATTCTAATTGCTTCTTGAATTGGTCTTCCTAGGCCCCAGTCAAGTGGCGAAACGTGAGACCCCATGGGTTTGTCGATACAGCCGTCTCTGGATAGTGCATTGTCGGGAAATTCTCTGGCCCACAGGAAGTGATGTGGGTTATGTGACAGGAACAAGATTGCTATGGTAACGGACACCTTTCTCTGCTTCGGATGAAAGCGAAGATATAATCGCCTCTATTTTCCCAAAGATGTATAATGGCGCCTGCTGTATAAAATAACAATAAAATCAACCATATCTGTCTGCTAGTCCAAGTATAGACCAGTGCAGTCGCCATAGAGCAGGAAGGTTTTAGCCTACTGATGAAAGAGGCTGTAATAATCGGTCCAATGTAGGTTCCACCTGTGTCCACCTTACCTGGCACCCAGAGGAAAGAGAGAGAGCGCTGAAAATGTGTTTATGTTTACAGTTCCTTTGCTTGGCCCTTGAACTCCTAGTATTTGCAACCTCGTGGCGCCACAGCCACTGGGTGGATATGCTCTGAAGGTTACAATACAGAAGTGAAGCTTGCGTTGACAGGGAACTAAGCAAGGCAGAGAGGGAGAGAGGTATAATGGCTGGTGGGGGGGAGCTCTCCTCTTCATCCCATCCCACTCTAGTGGCTTTGCTGTTATGAGTCACTCACAGTAATATTAAGTGTTACCGAGAGATGCTTTAGCTTGAGTGTGTGTGTGTGTGTGTGGGCGTTTTAATAATGCAAATTGTTACGTGTACGCATCTGTGAGAGGCTTTCAAGTGTGTGTGAGGGGAGCATTTGTATTTGAGTGGATTGTAATAAAATCTGCGTGCGAATTTCCTATCGGAGTTTGATCTGTGTTGGCACATGAGCCTCAGTGTTCCCGTGTGTGTGTGTGTGTGTGTGTGTGTGTGTGTGTGTGTGTGTGTGTGTGCGCGCGCTGTGCATGTGTCTTTGTCTCGACCTGCATTGTGTATGCTGCAACAGCCCCCTCGCTGCCTGAAATGTCCCCCACCAACAGAAACATGTAGCTGGAAACGATGCTTGGGCCAAATAGCAGCAGCTTTATCTGTGGGCTTCTCAAGCCACGCTCACCTTTGCATAAAAAAAATGGTTGATCGGTTGGTGTAAGTGTTAGAAATGAATTGTAGCCTTTGTGCGCATGTATCTTGTAAAGTTTTGGGCTAGGCTTCATGTTTCCTGCATGAATACAGTGAATTAATTCTTTCCACGCACTTTCCCTGTCATGTTTTGTGCTCAACCAGGTAAATGTTAATTTATTGTAATTCGTTTCTCCTTTAGCTCAATAATAGTTAGTTTTCAGGCAGCTACTTTGGTCCGAGGCAGGTAGGCACTTAGCCTTATACTAATGTGTGATACATAGACTTCCTAGACCGTTTGATGTGATCTGTAATTTCAGAGATGAAAGCATTCTTATTCCCATCTTTTATGTTGGTGAGGTGATCCTTGACCTCCTCTCTGTCGGGTTTTTTATAATTAGAGTAGATTAGATGTATTCAGCTCCCGAGCATGAATTGAACGATGACATCAGCAGAGATGGGTGAAAAGAGATAAATTGAGGATTAAAACTCCCAACCCGTTATGAAATAAACAATAAGGCCATCCCATAAATCATTCCGACTGACAATAAGAATGACAGTCACCCCGAGTGCCTCAAATACACACATTATATCCACTGTCGCATTATAGTCAGATTGATGCCAGTCTTGCTTGTGGAGAACAAGGGCAAAGCACCCCCCCCCGCCCAACACACACACACACGCACACGCACAGTCCTTTTGTCGGCAAACAGTGCTGCTGTTTAGTTGTGGTGCATTGACGGTGAACAGAGGGGACGCGGTGACGTCGGTGGCTGACCAATAGGAAAGAGGGAGACGAGAGAAGAGCAGAAAAGGAGGCTCAAGCCGTGAAAGCCGATCCCAGGGGCCACGCCTCCTGCCACAGTGCATTCTGGGAGAATCATAAGATTCCCAGTGAAACGGGCATTGTGTGGGAAGCCCTGAATTCTCCTTTATGCCGAGGGAATGGAAAAGCCCCCACAAATTATTTAGGCGGGAACAGCCACAAGGTCCACTATCTACCACATAAATAGTATATTAGTACCACAGGTAACGTAGTTCAAACTGAATAATAACCATGTGTATTAAGATTTTAATGCTACAGATACAATGTTTTTGTTATCACTCTATTAAATTAAAGCAATGTTTTTTCACTTAAGCAGTATAGTTTTCTATTCACCTACTGATCTGTTCTCAAAATGTGGTTGGTCAGACAGAAAGAACTGCTGCAGAACTGCAGTAGTAGCCATTATATGTCCCATTTCTGGACTTTTACGGCTGTTGTAGCCTCTCCACACACACACAAAAGGGTACTGCCCATTCCTTACTTTTCAAGGACCCGCAGACAAAGCTTGAGTTGACCCCCCCCTCCGCCTCTGCAGATATTACCCAAATTAATTTTGGGTAATATCCCCACAAAACACCAGCTCTCTAAGGCACTTCCCAGGGTCAAGGATGTGATGGTCTCTGTCAGAGACACACACAGAACAGAACCTCAGTTCTTCTACCTATAGTGCTATTTTAGGATCGATCTCTCTCTCTCTCTCTCTCTCTGAAGTTTTATAATCTGTTATGTTTGTTAAAGGTGGACTCAGTGATTGTACGCTAATACACTTGGTTGTGTCAAATTCAGCGACGACCTTCTCACAGTCCGTTCTGTGTGCGCGCTGAAAACATGATCTGGTGTTTCTACACAGCCATGGCTCTGTAAATAGGAACACAAACAAAGTGGTGCGGACCGCACCACACAACACTGTGCCAGCCTTGGCAATGTGTGCCCGATTTGGGAGGCGGAGCTTCTGAGAGAGCAGCCTATGGCATTGTTTTTTTTGTTTTGATCCAGTTCAAATATCAGTAATCTCTATCCTAACATCCCTTAATCAACATATTTTATTGAAGTAGGGAATCCTGCAGAAAATATCTATACCTGAAATACCTGTTCCTGAAATACTGCATGGATTCAATGTCATGTCACGAACCTTCACCTCTGACCTTTTATTGGTCCAACCCTTCCATCCGGTGACTTATTGAACGAGAGAAGCATTGCTCTTGCGGGGGAGGAGGGTTCAAATAAGCCTTGGTGTGTGTGACTGTGATAGCTTTGAGGCGGGGGTCATCCCTACAATATTGACAGAACAGATTCACTGCAGGTTGAAACGTGATCTGTCCAGTAACAAGGTTGAGTGGAGTTGTTTGTCAGCAGTCATTCACTGCTGCAACAGATTAGCTCATTGTGTGTGTGTGTGTGTGTGTGTGTGTGTGTGTGTGGGTGTGTGTGTGCGCGCGCGCGCGTCTTTAAACCACATACATGTGCTGTTGTATCAGTGTATGTTTGTGCATGCCACCTCTTTCATGTCAAGGGCTCACACCCTCTCCCTCCAGAGATAGAGGGGAATTCTACACCGCAGACTGGCCTGCACGCACGCACACACGCACGCCATTAAGGTAGTGCATTGCTGCTGCAGAAGCCAGCTGCTGCTGTGAAGAGCGCTCGCTCACAGCCTCACACGTCTACGTGTTTGGATCCAGCCTTCCTCCATTTGCATTTAATCCTTAGGGGCCTGTGGTGAGTGTACAGTATGTGTGCCTGTGTGTCTTAAGAACACAGCAGGGTGCCCCTGTTCCCCACGCACACACATACACACATTCTCTGCTGTCTTGAAGCAACATGCCCCGTCCGGCCTCCGGAGCAAATTCTATAGAATAACATGGCGTGTGTCTCCGGAAGTAATGCAGGCAAATGCTTACATGGTCCACCACGTTAATGACTTTTAGCGTAGCTCTCGCCTGTACCTGTGTCTTGGAACATGTGCTGGTGAGGTTGACTGAAGGCTGTTGAAGCACCTGTTGGTGTGAATAGTGGTTGTGTTGTCGCCATCATGAAGTCACAGGGGCTTTTTGAGATCCGCAGCACTTTCATTCATCATGCGCCCCATGCGCAAAATGATTTGTATTAATGACATGGATTATAAATGTAGTGAGGTGTAAATATTAAGTAGTATTATGTTCCACAAATGCATTTTCCTATCCAGTATCGCTAGTAAATCATCTCCATTATAGTGGCACAGCATTCACTCTTTAGTTTTTAAAAATTAACCAGTGGTGAAACCTGACCCACTAAATCAGTGTCGTCTTTCTGCTGCCGCTGTTGCCCTCTGTTGGTAGAAGCTTGTCACTGCTCGCCACCAGAAATGTGGAATCTTAAACCACATGAATGAGACCAAACTATTCCTCATCTGCGGGCTAGGCTGTCATGTACATCAGTACACCTGCCAGTTTCACTCTATTACAGCCATTTATGTTTTTGATGGAGGATATGGTATCCAGATGCAATTTATTCCAAACCTCTTTTTAATATTTGAAGATATAATTATATTGTCAAACATAATTACTGCTCACATTTAAATCCAAAATATAGGTTTTAAAACGCCATCGTTGCATTTTTACAGGACCTCATGCTGTATTTTGTATAAAATATCATCCTTGTAGGGAAACTAGAACTAGTTAGTCAATATTTACCAAGACAGTAATTTGATTGGTCTAGTTACCACATTAGTGGTCCGTTAAGGAAGTGAAAACACACACTGGAAATGTTTGCTATGGGTAAAGCAGTAGAAGGACATTATTTAACGTTTTTGAGTGCTAATATGAAGGAACAAATACATTTGCATTCTCTGCATCAGTGTACCTTGTGAATGCTTAGTTAAGTAAAAGGCTAGTACAGGGGTAGGGAACCCTGGTCCTGGAGAGCCGCAGCCCTGCATGTTTTAGATGTCTCCCTGCTCCAACACACCTG
>JAODUE010023374.1:0-23229 GCA_027564755.1 Amblyopsis hoosieri | reverse complement strand
CCCCCCCCCCCCCCCCCCCCCCCCCCCCCCCCCCCCCCCCCCCCCCCCCCCCCCCCCCCCCCCCCCCCCCCCGTCACCACAGTTGACCGACCTTGTCACAACCAGGTACCATCACTCTCTGCTCTTCCCGGCAACAGTGACATTGTCCCCAAACCCTCCTTATGGGTTAACGCTATCACAGTCGGCTGCATAGAGCACGTACCCCTGTACCAGTTCTAGTGTGGACGCACCCCACCTCTCCTCTGCCTCCATTGCCATGCTCCTGCCCCTGTTGTCCTCCTCCCGACGCTGGCTGTCAACGCCTCGCCTCTGCCGGGTCTGAGAGGGGTGAACCATTAAGTCTGTGTCACCCGGTGTCACACCTCACGTCACGAGCAGCCCCCCCCCCGCCTGACCCCCACTGTGTGACTACTGTAGTAACGCAGTCACTGTGGACGGATGCTGGTAACACCCATCCATCCCCCTTCCCCACCCACTGGGCTACTTTCTGCCTATAGGACTCCCAACAACAACAACCAGCATGGCAGCACAGCCAAGGCCAATCCAGCCCAGCCCAGCTCAGAGGGAGGGGGGGAGGGAGGGAGGGAGGAAGAGGAGAAGGAGAATGTGTTTTGCGGTGCAGATGAATTGGCTGACTTTCACTCAATGGATATTAAGAGAGTCAATTTCACAGTGCATCATTATATACACACACACACACACACACACACACAGCGTAATATATATAGTGTTTTTTTTATGTACTATATACTGGACACTGTATCATGGGGCATTGAGAATTATTACTAATGCAAGATCACTCACTCATCACTGTGATCTTTACAAAAGTGGCCCTCCCTTCACACAAGACGATTGAAAAATTGGTACATTTTTGTGTACAAAGCAGTGCTAGGTTTACTGCCGTACCTATGCTCCTCGTTAACACAATCTCTAAAAACACACAGTCTACGTTCTCAGCTGCTATTAATATTTACAGTTCCTATGGTCAGAACAGAAGCGGGGAATAACATAATTTTCCCACAATGCCCCTTGGTCTTGGAATGAACTACAAAAACAAAATGTTAAATGAATGAGAGGGTATCTTTTTCTGTATTGATTGACAAACATATTGTTCAATGTGATTGTTTTTTATTATTTGTATTGCATAATGTATTTGTGTTGTATTTTAGTACATGCTGACTGACTGGTACTTCCTGTTGACCTTCTTGCCAGGTCCCCCTTGAAAAAGAGTTTTTTAACCTCAAGGGTTTCTTCTCCTGGTTAAATAAAGGTGTGATAATAAAAAAATATGTATATTCTCAGTTTAGCTCAACAGTGTCAAATCAAAAAAGTGGCCGTTATATTGCTTATGTTGCTTGCTGTACAGTGTGATTTTGCTTTTGGGGCCACGTCACAAAATAAACATTTTCTACGTGATCATAAGATTATATGCGAACCATTTTGGCTAACGCTTTGCTAAATATACATAAAATGTGTCCTGGGTACACTTTATGAGAATTAGATCAACTTAAGATAGCGACAGATGAATGTCAAAGTGATCGGTTACAAATCATCACACACACACACTCAAAGATTATGTATGAACCCTCTCTGAAACTACTCTCATTGCCACAGGCAAAAAAAGCTAATTTATCTTTGATGTCACCATGTTCAACTCAGAATCTCAATGAATATTTATATGGCAATGAACAAGTTGACAAAAAGCAAAATCTCTGCAGTGCCCCAGTACTGCATCATTAGACTTGCAGGCATAGACTTATGCTTAAGTGCTCAATAATAAAAGAGAAATGCCCAAATAAAAAATAAAGATCCCCTGCAGCAGTTTGGGAAACATCAGATGTTGTGGGAGCCTCTACTCCAGAGTAAGTAGAGATTATGACATCACTAATGTTCATATTACAGACAGTAGGACAGAACAATTTCTAAATACGTGGGGGGCTTTTTGCTACATGTTAACAAGGAGGAGGAGGATGCAGATTTATTTTCTTGGTTTTTACTGTGATTTGCACTTTGTTTTAAGGAACAAAAAATGTTTGAGAAAAACAAGAGCACATATTTGCCAAACAACAAATACATGGATCAATGGTATTGGTAAATCAAAATGTACCATTTTATTTATTATTTGAAGCCCACAGTCTTCGCCTGATGGGATAGTATCTAATGAGCATGAAAACAGTAACAGAAGCAACATACCCTACTAGTGACAAGAACAATATGCCTCCTTGTCCCCAAACATGAACTGCAAAGTTCTGCTCACTACCCAGAAACCCCATCTGCTTATCTAGGATGGGGCCTGGTGGTCCTTTCATCTTTAGAGTGGGAATCTGGTGCCATATTTCTTGGTGTGTGTGTGTGTGTGTGTGTGTGTGTGTGTGTGTGAGGGATGGGGGAGGGAAGGGGGGGCGGGGTACAGCATCATTAACCTGTTGACCTGGGAGGGTACCTACTAATACCTGCATCTGCTCAAACCGAAAGAAGTGGCAGCAGACACATTAGATGCACCCTTCCAGGTCATGGCAAGTTCATGAGCAAAGACAGCCTGTATGCTAACCCGTTTGCTAACCCCATATGGGCTTTGTGTTTAGCCATTAGTATTAGATAATAAACTGTTGGGCAGGGCCTATAGATCTGGACATATGGGAAGATTAGGCCTTCATCCAATCCACTGAACATGATCATGAGTCAGTCAAAGATTGAAGCAAATGAGGACTACATATAAAAGCATTTGCATTTAATTGATAGTCTATCAAAGCAGAAATTTATATTTCAGTGCACAATCACTGCTTCCAACAACAAACATATAGGCCTAAAACTGAGGTCTGATTGTTTTCATATGGTCACAATATCAGCGCTATTGTGCATATATTAAGGGAAAGATGTTTTCCCCTCAGTGTTGAACAAACTGGCTTCTAGATAGCTCTTAAGCAATATTAATGGAGCTGTTGTGTTGGGAAACAAGGCTACAGCAAGCTGTTGACAAAGTAGAGCCATCTTGCATGTGGTTATCACGAATGCCTTTGTCTTAATTTATTAAAAGGAATGGCTGCGTGCAATATAGTATACTCAAACAGGGCCTGATAGTAAGTCTTCAGAACACTTGTTAGTTTCATTTGTGCCCGGAGTTATGGTTGTGGTAACATACTGTACAGTGTGCCTTTCCCACAGCTGAGATGCTCACATTCCTGGCTATCTACCCCCTAAAAACACAAAGATCTTAGATTCACATAAGCATTCCTTTGCATCGTGTTTTAAAACCATACAGCATTATCAGAGTGGTCATCTGTGATTAGTTTTTGTTGTTTCTTTTTGTAATGATAAACAGATCTCGAGAGGAAATTTGGAGTTTTAGATTTGAGGGTGCTAGAACACAATGGAGGAGCGTACCTTTAAATATCAAGAAAACATTCATCAAGCTATTTGCTGGATCTGTTGCATGTACCAGACCTATAGTTGCACTGTACATACTTCTTATATAGTATCTTTCAGACATATTCCTCATGCTGAATGGTAGGGCAACAGAACATGTTCTGAATAAAACCTCTAAAGCGAGGCATTATGTGTTTTGTGTTAATAAGGGGTATACCCTTTCCTCTCATCTTATCCCTTGAGACTGGGACAGGTGGGGACTAGGCAGACTATACAGCTCTCGGCACCAAGGAGGCAGACTACTGAACGATCCAAAACTAGGTTAAAAATAAAACAACATGTGTTTCCTAAACTGGCAAAGCTCATTACATTTATCATCACCGTGTGACATCACGTGCTGTCAAAGAATGAATCAGCATGTAAGACAAAAGGAACATTACTGGAAAGCTAACTATAGCTTCACTTAAAGAGTCACAAGAACAGTACATTAATATACTTTAAATTCCAAATAACCTCTTATATTTCTCTTTCACATGAATAACATTTTACTGGCAAGGGCGGAAGGTTATACAATGGCAATCTGAAAGGATGTGCTTATGTCTTATTTTAAATATGGCAGTATTTTCTGCAAAGTATGCCTACCTAGGTAATAATAAAAGTATGCCTATAGGTAATAAGGCGATATGCCTATGTAATAATAAAGGCCATAATCAACCTCCCTAGCATCAGTCTACTGGCTGGAAGACTTGTCTTAGTATGGAGCTATAAAGAGACGATTGAGATAATCATGTCAGTCACAACTTGTTTTCAGCATATTTCCTTTAGAGTGCTTTAAGATTTAGACCTTTATCACCTATGATTATAGTTTAATTTGTTTAAATGCAATAGTAAACTGTCAGTTATAGTGAAATGCTTAACTGATGTGTTGTTAATAGCTAGCTCTCATTGCAGCTCTGAAGTCTTAACCTACAGCAGCCAAGTAGTAATAAATAATAAATTAATAAAATACACACTTCCACAGAGGAGTAGCCCATCTTCTCAATTCTCTCATCAAATATAAGATCTACATCTTATATTATCTATAAGAACTACATCTGTGTTAGCAAGCATCAGGCCTGGGTTTAACCTCAGAAAGAAAAGAAAAAAAAATAATAACTACAAACCTCAACTATAATACAGAACAGCTGGTCGCTCGAGATGCAGGATTCATATGCCTTAAAGGTAGAAAAATACAAGTTTGTGTGTTTGCAATGAAGAACGAGACGTGAATACTAATGAGCAGCCATTGATTTAACAGGTCCTCCCATTTCCTCTATGCGTAGCCTACATCTCCTCTGATGACTTTGAAGTGGCTGACACAACCAGCTCTTTTATTACTTGTGTCAGCCAGTGTTGGACGGAGGAAGCGCCTGAAAAACCCACAGACTGAAACAGCTACTCACCTCACCGTGTATAGATAACAAATAGACATGAAATATGACAAAATTACATCACAGGCTGTAGAGCGCATAATTGAGTTGTGTTCTTGAGCTTCTTTAACGGCAAGTTAATGTCTCAAAGAAAAAGGGATCTGTTTTTGCGCATTATTGATTTGCAGGTGTGATATCCCACAGTGATAATATGAGAACTCTAAACTTTGCATATGTCATTAATTATTCATAACAGAATGTCTCTCATTGATCAGTGACTAATGCATCAGGGTGTTGTGGTGGGTCCCTTTTCTCATTTTCAGCACCTAATGATTAAGATTCGACATCGACACAAGACATCTTAAAACAAGCCATGATTGAGGTATACGGCGAGCTGAGTCATAAATTCCATGCACATATTAATGTGAAATCAGAATTACATTAACAACTTCCCAAACCTCCAACTTAACGCGGGGGTCTAGTTAGGGTGGTCCATAAGATGGAAGTCGGTGGCTACAACCCCCAACAAACCTTTTCCTGCGATCAGGGTCCTTGAGCATCCGTATCCCCTAGGCTACCAGGCTCCTTAGTAGTAAATCGCTTTGGATAAATGGGTCTGCAAAATGACCCAATTGTAATTGTAAACATATTTGGTTGACTTGCTAACACACTAAGGCCACAGATAATTCGGTTTATACACCGATCCCCTGCTGTGACCCAAAAATTCCTGATCCACTGGTGCATTTTAACAGCAATTAGGGAAACACACATCTGGCCCGCCTCTTCCAACGTATCACCGGGATACTCTTCAAACACCAATAGCCTTAACTATTTTTTACTTTATGATAAATATATCAAACCATTTTCATGTAACAAAACAAATGTTAAAACATGTACTCATGGCATGCTTTGGAATGCAGTTACCTAAAAAATGTATAGCAATGTTAACAACATATGATGCAGTCAATGTTTCCGCTATGTACATTTACAAGCGCCACTCTTTTGGACTTTTATGAAATGTCACGAAGTTGCGACAATGCACACTGCATGGCCCAGTATTGCAAGAACGAGCCCAGCGAGAGTATCCTAAATCATTTTCTCAGGCAGTGCCAAAGAGCAGATAGCAACATTACTGGAGAACTAGAGGAAATAAAAGTAGATTATATGCAGGGGATGTGTCCTCAACATTTAGAACAAGTATATTTGCCCCCCCATTAAAACACAAAAGACGCACTGGAACCGCCCGGCGGTAGTAAGTTATATCCAAAATATGTAGTAGACTATTATTATTGTTTTAAGTCAGCTATTTAAGCATTGATCATCCCAAAACACAGATGTGTTGAATATGCAGGTTTTGAACGTGAGCATATGAGCTATTGAAGTCCAAGGGTTAATACATGAAGTAAAATTAATTGACCATTGACATGAATATGTCACATGCACACTACCCAAGTATAACCGTTCTCCCCCACTGCTTAAAAAAAATAAAAAAATAAAAAATAAAAAAAATACACTGGCATTGATACTTTACAAAATAAATACCAACGTGTCAGGTGGTAAATGCACACGCAGCTGCTCCTCTATGAAATATGTTGCTACATAAATAAAGTTAATGAAGTGACGTCAGGTTATCTGGTCTTGTCTTTCGTCAACATGTCTGATCACAATGTTGAAACAAAGACAACGTGTGTAGTGTGACAAAACTTCAAGCATCCATCCCATGTTCCGACAAGAGAAATGACTGGTAGCGAGAATATTCTAATGCCTTTTAAATACATACACACACACACACACACACTGCTAAGCTCATCTGCGCAGCGATGAGTAATTATTTCATGTGAGTGAGTGAAGCGGGGCTGGCAGAGGAGATACTTTAAGGAGATGTGGGGTCACCTCAACAGCGGGAGAACATTTCTGGAAAACTTGCAACACGTCAATAACAAGCTGTGCGTGTCACTCAGAAGGCAGTGTGATAGGCCAGGTGACCACCCCCAACCCCCCTTGCCCAAGACGTCCTGGTTAACGTGGTCACAGTGATGCAGGAAATGTTAGCTGATGTTCAAGCTATTTTTGTTGAAAAATGCTTAATTGAACTGGCACGTTTGCTATACAGCTCTAAACTAAACTAATTGGAAAACAGATTAAGCTAAGCTTGTGTTTATTACGATCGGATTTAAAAAGCACTCAAGGCTTTTAAATAGAAGGCAAAGGTTGTCCATAGACGTCAGCAGTGTGTGTGTGTGTGTGTGTGTGTGAGAGAATGGGGGGTGTACAATCATTGTTTCTATTTATTTTGGTTACCTCATGGTGTATAACGCAGATATTTAGGCAAGATCCACTCCCATCAGAACGGCTATTGTTTGCACCACAAATCCGTGCCATTCATCTTCCAGCTGGATGGTCAACCACTCCCATGGGCGAACGAACACCATGCTCATGTGTGAACACCATGGTGTGGCAACGGCGCATGATAGAATCCGAGACCGACAATCGTGTAATCACACAATAGCTGGCTTTATACAGAGGTCTTGGCCATGCTGTGTTAGCATTACAGTTTGTCTGCTAATTACACCATCAAATCCAAATTCTCAGCCTTACACACAGTAGGCTTTTCTTCTCATGACTTAAACATGAGTTTGGGGGAGCACAAGTAATCCCTATGGCTAAACCGTATTGAAGACTCATTTCTTTAGGAGACTTGACAAGACTACATAGAGGATTTTGGAGACCGTATGTATCAGATGACTATATTGTGTATCTGGCCTTGGTTTTCACCTTGTCAGACCTGTGCAGCAATTAATTCAACATGTCCAGGTACTGCTATTAAAAGTCAATGATAGTGACCACAAGCCTTGACCACACAACTCTTCCCATTACTCACTACGACAGGGAAACATGACACAGTTAGTCGTAAGAGCTGTTTCCCATTTCAATGCAGAAGGCTGCTTACACTATGGCAAGTACATGCGTCTACTTCAAAAGGAACCACTTCTATTTTGTTTACAGGTTGGTGGCTCACGCGTTGTCTTTGCACACAGTCGCAGGCAATAAAACTAAGTACCGTGTCAACATAGTGGCATCACTCCGGCAACACTGCTACCAACAGGGGCGGACACACAACGCACAACACTGTCGGATATCGTTACGTCTCAATTTATGGCAGCTCCTCAGTCCTGTGATCAGAAAACCACAGATATATACATGCTTTTTATATATATAATTGTATATACATTGACCTATTTCACATAGGTTACTAATTATTTCTTTCAGTTATAGTAACTACAGAATATTGTCATTTCAGTGATAGCCCATCTGCACACTCACATGAGCAGTTTTGCTAAAATCAAGATTAACCTTGACCTTTACCCCAAAAAAAACAAAATAAAAATAAATAAAAAATAATTTCTAATTTGTGTGATTGTTTTTTCTACTAAAATAATAAACACTAAATAGACATTTTGAAAAAAGGTTAGGTAAAACAATATTGCAGCAAGCTATGGTCCTGGTTAATTCCTCTATAAGAGACGGTTTTCGCAGTATAATATAATAGTTAAATTTCGGTTTTCACTTTGAATGTCAAGATTGCTGTAGGAGAGAATACACAACATACAAGTCCCTATATCACAACACTATCTGATATACTGTAGTCATCTGCAGATTCACAAGGAAAAGCATTCCAGACACGAAGAAGTCTGTTTTTCATTTGGAGGCCGGTTCCCTTTGCAGTTTCTTTCCCTCTACATTTCTTTCAAAACAGGAGAAGGCAAAAGGAGAGGCTGTTGATTTCACATTGGGGATATTGTACTGGAGAAGTGAGGGATTACATAATGCATCTTGGGAAGGACATCTCAGTCTAAGCCTTGTCCAAGTCACAGGGGACTGCTCTGTCTAAGCCTTGTCCAAGTAACAGGGGACTGCTCTGTCTAAGCCTTGTCCAAGTAACAGGGGACTGCTCTGTCAAACGTAGGAAGTGCACAAAGCAAGGTGAAGATGGAAAAGTCAGATGGGAGGAAATGCAAGCCAAACTCCTCACCATAGGCCCACAGAGGCATCACCTGTATTCAAAGGCTTCCTCCATCTGGCATCAAAACCCCAGCATGGCACGGACAGCCTTCTGACATAACTGGCGAGGCACACAGACCACAAATGGCCTCCCAGCTGACTGACTAGTATACAAATGTGCCAGTAAAGAGCTTCTATACTAGGTATTATTAGCCCTGCACATGTGAACTCCATAGGTGACATGCAAAGTGTGAGTTTTTACTCTTTACCACCAGGAGACATTAGTCCTACAAAATAGTAGGCTATACATGCATGCCTTGAATGCAAAGTCAAGCCTGGGTAAACGTGCAGTGACCTGCAAGAAAACATCAGCAAACAGAACTTGAACAATGCTTCTCACCTTCGGTTTAAGAAAGTGTGGTCAACATTTTAGATGTTTTGTTTTTTTTTGCAAAACAAACAAACTAAAGAAACTGCAAGATATGCTGCTGCTGTGACAGCATGATGTACTTTTGGTGAAGAATAAAATAGACTACCTATCTAAAATCCCTATTGCCAAATCTGTCTCAATCTGGTTTCCTGGCAATCTGTCTCGATTCAGATGAATGAAGGTTACCCCATATATTATTATTGCAGGTATTAAAGCTTACCCTATGCAAACGTGTTCATATAAACTGGAAAAGAGAATCAATCTCTCCCTCTCTCCTAACCTTGTGTTGTTGCCACCCCCACCCCCTTTCAACAACCCATACAACTCTTACCACAACCTCTCCACATGTTGACCATTCCTCAGAAGTTGTTAAAGGGGGTGGGGCTTGGGCGGAGTGTTCAATGTTTGAGGGTGTGAATTATTGTGTGCGTGTCTACAAATAACGTGTTTGAGTGCGCGAAAAGGGGCGGTATGAGAGGAGAAGGCAACTTGCACAATATGTTTACACAGAAAGGGAGTGACCAGCCACAGTATTAATAACGTAATATTTTTTATGATAGTGATCCAGAAACAGACTGGTGCAACTGGAAGTACAGCAGTCAGCAGATAGGCCCAAAAAACGTGCTGCTTGTGGCGGACCTTACTTAAAGTATACCACATTTGAACCGGGTTTGTAGTGAAAAGCACTTCTACAAACAGGTCATTGCAACATTCCAACAAGCTATGAGGACGCATCTATTTGCCTTTAGCCTAACGGCGGGAATTTAAGAGATGTGCGAGTGAAAGGTCGAAGCGAATCTAGCTGGTCTATTGTCCATACCGACAATATTAAATGCTCAGCAGCTAATATAGGCTATTGGCAATGTAACCTTATAGGAATAAGGAAAAAGAAAGTTGTATCTTAATAAATAGCGACCATTAACCCTGATCAGTAGGGGGGGGGGGCTGGGGGGGCTCGGTTATTCGGCTTTTAACCTCTCTACCACATCAGCCAAACAAACATTACATTGTAAAAGCATTTAAAATTCATATTTGGCATTCCATAATTACCCAACATTTTTTAAATGTAGTTACCCTACAGACATTTGTTTTTGTGCACGCAACATTATAGTACCTTTTATTCTAAGACATACTTGCGTGCAAGGAAAGCACCCTCCTAACAAAAGGCAAAGGCATGAATGGATGTGGCACTCAAATAATACACGCTACAGTGGCGCTGAGGTGAGTTAGTCCGCAGTGCACAGACATGAACTGCGGGGAAACCGTAGCCTACGTAGCATGAATAAAAAAAAAATAAAAAAAAAATAGCCTTCGATTAAGCAGGCGTTGTTAACGACTGGTTTTATGGTAACCATCCTGTTTAAATAGCGTAACCGAAAAGACAACGTGACCGCTGCAAAGGTAACCTACAAACAGTAAAATATCTTACCATTCACGCAACTCTCCTAGTGATTTATTCTCTTTCCAGTGTTGCGTATAATCGACCTCAAAAGTTGTCGAAATAAAGAAAAATAATATCCGTCAACCAGCCACTGGACAGCCGACGTAACTGTAACACGCATCTGTGAAATATTGCTTGCTTTGCCGAGTGTAGAAGACTCGCCTCTTTTACTACAGATTGTGTGTGAAAAACTTTAGCCCCGCCCGCTACACGCTACCTAACCTACCTCTACGTTGAAGGATCAGTCTCAATCCCTGTAATCTAATTGTCCTGTTTTAATTGAAACTCGTGAAAATAAGTGTAGATGCGTCAGAGATAAACGTCGACGTTTTATATAGTGAGTTTCTGTCTATCCCCCGTGCATTGGAAACACAAACAGAGGTACAGAGAAAAAAATGCAGTACCTTTTGCTTTTGATATAGTCAGTCTCACGCCGTTTGCGTGCGGCGTGCGTGTGTGCGCCACGCGTATTCTGTGAGAGAAAGTTAAGCCCTCTTCAAACTATACCTACAGGCATGCGTACATAGCTCTGCTGTCCTGCACGAAAAACCTGTCATATAATGGAGGACAATGGAGAACCTCTACCACAAAGAGAAATACGAACAATAGCAGAGACCATTCATAGCCAGAGTAAAACAATCATGTAATCTCATTGTGCCATTTAAAAAAAAAAAAAGGGAAAAGAAATACAGAACTCAAATCACCATGTTCCTCTGGAGGCAACACTCAAAAACAATGCGCATAACGAGAACTGACACCCACCTCGTCAAAGGTTCATTATTACTGTAGTAAAAGCAAAGGCTACAGTTTCTTGTTTTTCTGTGAAATGCAACGGGGTTAAAAATAGATTTAAAAAAATTTTTTTTTTACCTTTGACCTCTTGAAGAAATGTATGAATGCAATCAAACTGTGACCAGAATACTTAAAGCTGCCATAATGCTGTCTGACTCCTGATGGTATTCTGGGATGGTTGTGATCTCTACAATGGGAAGACCAACGTCTCCTCCTCGAATAACCAGGAGGGGGTTAAAGAGCACCCACCTCCCCCCTTATTTGATTTCTCCTGTACAATGCTTTGGCTAATTTACAGTTTATCTTCTTAATCTGCCACGAGGATCCACTAATCTGTCCAATCGTATCATGGAACACTTAAAGGAAGATTGAAATGTCCCATTTCTAAGAAACAACAGGGAGGCACACAAGCAGAAGTAAGTGTGCATGTGGAATCGTGCCCACGACTATCCCACATTCATCACATTAAGGCAATGTTCTGTACAGCATTGTGTGGGTGGGAAGTGTTGCATGTAGTTTAGTCTGCCATATTGCCAAAGCGGTGGTTGAGAAGATGCCTACAGCCCTATAGATTCCCAAAATGATATCGGTGCAAATTGGCCCCTATCTGACAGTGAAAAAGGCCCAACAATCCCCCCATCATGTCAAGAAGCACCCAAGCCTGTTTTCCACCTTGAATACAATTACAGTTAATGGTTTCCCTTAGGGAGGGTTCTGCCATAGCTTGTTTGAAGTTCTTTTTTTTTATGCTCGCCAATAAACCTATTTCTGGTTAATAGATAAGAGACCAACACAAAAAAAAAAAAGTCCTGCAAAAACAACATTATGAATCATGGCTAATTCCCTATTAAAGACTGAACAAAAGCCAGGTTTAGCGGTAGCGGTAGAAAAAGCAGTTTGAGTGGAGTAAACTTTTGACAGGCCGGGTATATATCCCAGAATGACTTGCTGTTTTGATATAGTTGAATCGACTGCTGCTGCTCGGACCACTGACCGTATGTTTTGTGCAGGAGACTTCCCCGTCTGTACTGTACTGTAGCAGCCTATATACTCACATTAGCAACAGAAGAAAGTGTGGTTTGCCTGCAACCACGATGTGCTTCCAAACCCATGCTCGACAGCTACGTAGAATAATGGCTCTCAAATACTAAAACAATCGAACTGGCTGCTAGATTAGTGAAAAAATTATAATTATGATTATTTTGGTCAATATTAAAATCCTGATTATTTAACACGATTACTCATTGACTGGAAAGATGTTGCATTTACTGCACCTTAAACACAGTGAAAATAATGAACAGTGAAGACCCCTTCAACTGTGAAATGCCCTATTATACTTTTCACCATGTGAGGGATAAAAGTGAGTGTGCGCCTGTCATTCAGAAGACAAATAAGAGTTTACTTGCAAAATGTAATGTGAAAAATAGTAGTTTCTCTTGATTATATTGTTTCTGTAATTGTTAGGAGCCAAAATTGAAACCACTATTAAAATTCGATGAAATGCACAACCCTATTCCAAAGCACTGTTATTTGTTTCAGCCAGAAACGCAATTTAGTCACCTTCAATCTCTGCCACCACAGTGACAACCTCAACTTTACAGTAAATTGGTACCTGACCCTGTTTTCTCGAATCCGCTGCAATATTGATTTATGACCACGCCTGCTCATGTCTACATCTAAGACAACAGTAAGACCCCCACCCCCACACAGTATGAGGTACACCAACAGCCAGGCATTGTGTTTGTGACAAGGTATATGGGCGATGTAGCGAATTGCAACAAACATAGCTTTATCTGCTAACTAGAGAGTAGGACCTTACTTCAACTAATAATTACACAATGTAAAGGTTTTATCTAAATTTCCTGATTTCATTTTGCAAATACCGGAAATTCAAGTAAAGTAGAAAACCACCTCCTGGCTTCTTTTTATATACTTATGCTTTTTTCTTCCATTTCTTTTATGCCATTTCTGCTCCACTGGTCAGTAAACATGACAGGAAATATGCGCAGACCCATAGGAGCCAAAGGCATACAGACAGAGTGGAGGGAGAAATACAGGATGCGCCCCATAGTGAAGGATTCAAACCCCTGACCATAGTCGGCACAGCATGTGCTCAAGCCCACTGAACCAATAAGACATGCCTCCGTCTTTTGCTGAGACAAAAAGCCACCGGCTGTTGCTTGACTACCAGTCTAGTCCCAGAGCGAGGGGAGGGGTTGACATTTGATTTTAATATAAATCCTATATGTATGCAGTGATATTAATGCACATTGTGGTGTGGTGGTGGTGCCCCCCCCCCCTTCCCCCAACCCCACCCCCTGCCCAGAGAGCTTGAGAGACCTGATGTAGGTGTGTCTGCTCAATACATGGGTGTTCTTTGTCTGCCATGTCCCTCAGAGCTGGAAGGGCATGGGTGAAGGTCCTAGTTTTGATGAGGTAGGGGGTGGGATGTGTTACATATTTCAGTGGGAGTGAAAATGCCGCCAGACATTGAGAGTGAATTAATAAGTTCCTGTGTTGTAATGATTTATTAATCGCTGCATTGATCATGGCAAGTGGTCCGCTCACTTGGAGAAGTTTCATTGGAGCACGACAAACCATAGATCAGAAAAACAATGATGAGATTTAGCTTCTAATTTGACCACTTTATCTTTAATTTAGCAGTTATTTGTAATGACCAAGTTACACAATGCATTCTTCAGGCATGGTACAATTTGGTATATAGCATATATTATTTTATATTTGTATGTTTTATACTTGCAACAACAGCAAACATGTATTATTCTATGTTGCAAAAACAGCAAAAAGCAATGAACGTTTTCCAAATACATGTTGCGAAAAAGTAACTCCTCCCACACAGATTTTCTGGCCAATGCTCAAGGTGGTATCACACACTAATTCATTTATTTTGTTTACTTTGACAGGACAGATGGACACATACCCAATCCCCACCCCTAAAACACACAATAACAACATGCAGATTATAATAGAAATGGCACAGTAAATTCAGTGCCAGATATTATGTCCACAGCAGGTTGAAGAATACCAAAACAATGTGAAAATGCCTTAATGTCCTTGCTCCCAAATCAAATTGCCTGCACAGTATCCAGTGAAATATTGATTGACTTGATCTTTTTGCTTTGCTAGCCTTCTCTCCTCACTCCACTACATCTGCATTGAGTCAGTTGAAATGTTCCTGTTCACCATCCGTGATTGGTTTGACGCCAGTAAAATTAACAGGTTCAGTCACCATGAAATCCTAGCACATTTAATGTGCTGGCAGCTATGGCTCTGGAACCTCCGCTTCACTTCATAGGAATCACCAAAGTGCTTCACTGACATTTTGTCAATGTTACAGTTTCTCAGGATAATGAAATGGGTGCGAAAGAAAATCATCCAATCAAAGGATGATCTAATAATGGAAAGCGCTGCTTCGGGGAAAAATCTCAGGACAGTACAGCGTTACATCAGCTCAACATAGCAGTATAATACAGTAGTCTCTTGTCTTACTATTTAAAGGGACATTTTGCCCTTTTGCATTTTGCAATCTGAAATTGCATGTACCACACACATACTTGAGACACCATCTTCATGGTATATGGCCCTGATTTTAAAACGATTGGACGGCGTTGAACAAGTCGACGTTGCTACGACTGTTTAGATCGCCTCATCTAGCTCTACCATCATTTCGAAACACGCTTGACATCGTCATCTCATTAACCCATCCTTATTGGTACACCAGCAGGGTGGCTGTGAAAACACAAATGCGAACAGGGTTTCCAGACTATAATCTCAGCTAAATGTTTTTAGCTGAGAGCAATAGTTGGGCGGAGCCAGGCTGTCATATCCAACACCTTGACGCATTTTTCAAAGTTGTAGTGGGTGGAGTCAGGCTCAGAGCTGGGGTGCAGTTACACTTTTAGCGTGTTTTTTGATCAGATTTGACTAGTGACTGTATACAGTTTTTATGTGCCTGTGACCATTGAAAGTGCAGAAAGGCTCTCCCCCAATTTACTTCAATACAGTCTTCCTAATAACTGCCCGGAGGCATTTCAAAGATGGCTGCGAGTGGTGAGCCTTGCCTTTAAGGACATTTCTTGAGTGATGAGAGGCACACATTCTTCTCTACTCCTCCCCATGCCTAGTTCCTATAGGCACACACCAAGCTCTGAATCTTTCCCTGTAGCACACAGTCTTTCAAATAAGCTAAGGTGGCATGTGGGGTTTTGGGGGGCATACTAATGCAATCAAGACTTTAAAATCAATTTCTAATCCAATTTTAGGTTCCCGAGGACCTATTGTGTTATTTTACAGCCAATAGTGCCGTATATTATCATAAAACCTCCTATTCGTCTCATTCAAATGCATTCATTCAAATGCATATAACGTGTCAATTCAAATAACGGGTGTGTCGAAAGTGGCCAAATCAAAGAACTGCTATGAATAAGAAGTGGTAATATCTGAGAAAGCAATCACTAGCCAAAAAAGGTGATTGTTGTTTTGAACTATAGCAATTCTTTGTTGTTCCTTCAAGATGTCTCAGATATTGTATAAAATGCTAAATCCATCAATGGAATTCAATGCGTCACAGGATATTTTAACATACATAATTGGATGCAGGCACTAAGCATAGCAAAATGAAATGGGGAAAGAATAACACTGAACCATCGCTTGCTATTTTCTGTCAGTTCTATATAACACCAGGAACGGAAAACATCTGGATGAATTAGTCATGAAAGAGTCCACATGTGAACTGCTAGACCAACCATATAAAATATTCACATCTCAACATCAGTTCTACGGTAATAGGTTCGACTGAAGTGTTTGGCCTGCCTTAGCTCTGGAAAAATGCACCAGTGACTCCATTCTTCACTTCCAATATCATTAACGTGTCATTTAGCAGTCAAAAGCCATGGAAATAATAGAATTACTTTTTCTATTAGTCTCCATATCCTTGAGCTTCTCTATGAAAGACCTCAGTTCACACCACAGGGGGAAGGGGAGGGGCGAGAGGATTCAAATGGCACCGGCACACACACACACACACGCACGCACGCACGCACGCACACACACACACACACACTATATGCACACACCCTGAACAATCTATATCCCTGTAATAGGACTGTCAGGGCTTTTATTGTCACAGATATATCCCGGTGGAAGTCAGACACAACCACGGCAAAAAATGACAATCGCATTCTGACAGGGAACAAATGCTGTTCGGTTGGAAATTCATGTGCTACCCGATGTCATTTCAAAGCAAGGTGAGTGACGTTTCTCAGATCTAAGAGGAAATGGTACACCCTTAGAAGCAAATAGCACACACACACACACACACACACACACACACGCACACACACACACACACAAACATACAGCATGCCATCTCAAACCTACACATGCACAGTGTCCAATACCTTACTACAAGACAAAACACACTTTATACCTCTATCTCTCTCTTTCACTGACACACACACACACACACACACACACACACACACACACACACACACACACACACACACACAGAAACCAAGTAACACAAGGACCTGATTGATGTGCCATCTATCGCCATGGCACCCAGCTCCTACTGTAGGTGACTGGAATCTCTACAACCTGAGCAGCGTTTCAGACTACTACTGACTAGTATACGTTTACAGTACAGTACAGTGTGTTACCACACACACACACACACACGCACGCACGCACACACGCACGCACACACGCACGGCTGTCCATTCCTCCCATGCAGCCAGCAGCAGCGTGTGTGTGTGTGTGTGTGTGTGTGTGTGTGTGCATCCCTCACTCTGCAGGAAAAAGAAAGGCACCTATTCGTCCTTTTGTCTTGGCGTGAGCTGCATCGCCTGCTGTCATGACACAAGAGAGGGACTTACCACGCAAGCAGCTCCCTCCGGCTGCGGCAAGAGGCAGGTGGGAGAGGCACAAACTGCAACCGGCACCGGAATCCCCCCCAGTAGCGGCACACGCGTTTGTGTGTGTGTGTTGTGTGTGTGTGCAAGAGTGTGTGAGCGGGAAGATAGATGGAGCGTGTACTCTTGCGTGTGTATGTGCGTGTGTGTGTATGTGTGCATGTGTGTGTGTGTGTGTGTGTGAGTAAGGGGGAGCCAGAGCCAAACGAGCAGATGCAGCCGGCAGAAGCCAATAGAATGAGGGTAAATGTAGAGGGGTGTGTGCATGTGTGTGTGTGTGTGTGTGTGGGGAGGTAGACAGCAGAGGAGGAGTCTGAGGAGGGCTCATAGCATTACATCATGAACTACAGGGAAGGGTGGGTTTGCAGCAGGGTGGGCTGGGTCTGGAGAAAGGTGCTCGTGCGTGCGCGTGAGCGTGCGTGAGCGCCCCCCGCTGTGTGCTCTCTCACTGCAGACCGCAGGATGGTTAAAGAGTGTGTGTCCGTGCAGCATACGTATGTCATCATGTGTATTCACCTGGGACTGTATGTGCGTCTGGGCTGTGCGTTTTATGAATGTGTGTAGATGTGTGTGTGTGCGTGTGTAAGCATGTCCAGTCTCATCCGAAAATATATCGCGTCAAACTTAATATAATACATGTAAATAAAGGTATACTGTACATACTGTAGAGAAAAAATATATAACATTTCAATTAATCAATATTCTAAATTTGATTCTGTTGTAGTTGATGTGCAGTAGTAGCCTCGCGAGACAATCCTGCATCTCTCGAGCTTCAGTTCTCACTTCACAGCGAGAGTCAGTCTGGAAAGTCAAGAAATCCTTCTTAATGAATCCGAGTGGCAATTGATCTGACCAATCAGCGTCGTATCGATAGCTGTGGGCGTGGTTTAGGTGTGCCGACACGAAAACAACTTGACAACAACAAAGACAGACAGATCCGATTGACTGCAATAAAGCAAGTTTTTTTATTAATCTTTTTTTTCTTTCAATGGATTGCTCCCCAGATGGACTTATGTCTAACAATCCTTCTTGCATGTCAGGTTAGTGCAGAAGTCCAGTTTCATGTAACAATCGTGACATAAGTACTTATTCTACATCATGTATGATTTCCATATTTTTTCATGTAGTGCAGTGTCATACAGTGTTGCGCTGTGGCTGATTGTGGATATGCTATAAAAGCAGACAGTCCTTTCCTTATATTTCCTCACGTTGAGAACTAACAGCTCCCCCATCAGCTTGAGAAAGTTCTGACAGAGAGCCTTTTAGGAAGTCAATGACATTTCAACTGAGCGACTCCAAACACATTTGACATGTTTTGACACATGTCTAAATGGAAAAGAAAAATGTCTGAGGGCCCCCACATCCCACCCCATCACTTAACTTAAGCCATCACCTGTCTTTGTTTAGACTGCCCTTTCTAAAAAGGAAGGGATGGAGAAGAGGAGGAAAAGAGAGTAAAGAGAGCTGTAGCCAGAGGATCCTGACAGCCCAGGGTCATCCTATCATCACTGTATTGATTTGAAACCTTCCATCCATCCATCGTCAACCGCTTACCCGTGGTCGGGTCAGGGGGCAGCAGCTCAAGCAGAGCACCCCAAACTTCCCTTTTCCGTGCCACATTAACCAGCTCTGACTGAAGGATCCCGAGGCGTTCCCAGGCCAGTGTGGAGATATCTCCACCCAGTCCTGGATCTTTCCTGAGGCCTCCACCCAGCTGGACGTGCCTGGAACACCTTCCTGGGGAGGCGCCCATGGGTGGCATCCTTACCAGATACCTTTCCACGCAAAGGAGCAGCGGCTCTACTCTGAGTTCCTCACGGATGCCTTGGCTTCTCACCCTATCGCTAAGGGAGACGCCAGCCACCTGAGAGGTAGAAAACAAGATGCAAGTGCAGATACAACTGGCAGGGAATCTAACAGCAGTAACAGTTCTTCCACCTGTCTATTTCCATAAGCAAAGTATTTTGCCCCAAGGGCTCGGCGTGACCTGCTATGTTCTCCCTCGCCGAGGTCGCCGCACTTCGGGTCTCTTTCCCGGGAGACTTCTTCTGACGGGAGATGAATATGTGGCCCGGAGCTACATATTCAACAGATGCGACACCACTAGGAATAGGCTGGGCGATAGCAAGCGCTGAGCGATAACAGGCACTGACCCGCGGCCGGGACTTGCGTTAATTTATTATTATACATACGTCAAAAAAGTGCCAGTAATATCAACATGAATATAACTGCAGGGGCATCTAATGAACTTTAGTGACTGCTCTCTGTTTACAATATTATTGGCTGGTTAGCTGTCATGTACTGTATTTTTTTTTCTTCTGCCAATTATTCATTTTGGAGACATGAAGTGTTTTAAAACAAGTGTGTTTGGCTGGCAAAGTCAGACATTGAAGAATAGGCCAATGATCTCTGTCCCATAATCCCATTTCATTAAACATGGAAGATGCTGATTCAGCGAGGTCCATCATATGTAGTAGGTTGTCACTGGGTTGAGAAGACTAAAAAAAAATATGCTATTCTATCATCTGTGCTTTATGTGGGGCATTATAGCCTTATGGTCGAATCCGGCAAATTTTTTAAAGATATTACAAATACGGGAAGATAATCCCTCATCTCGCGTGTATATCCAGGAATGTCCTCGGTAGGTTAAAGGTAAAGTCAGCATTTGTGGGGTGCAGCTTGGGAGGGAGCATCCTATGGCATTGAAGGGAGATTTCAATGAGTTTATATTTCAACAAGCTTTCACCAGAATAACTGACCCTACCTTTAATTCAATAAAACATGTTATTGATAAAGGAACCCACCAGCTGTAGGGGGAGAGGGTAGAGCAAGGTATGAACTGTGAGGGAGAAGGAGAGAGGAACTCGACACTCAGATGCGAGAGGGGCTTGCGCAATGAGAAAATCCATCAAAACAACGCTGATGAGTTTAAATGCATTCTGGATGCAAATCGAGGGGTCGCCCTTTAACACATCAAACATCGAGTGACAGCTAGCTAGCTAGTTTCTACACAGAATCAGGCAAAATAGACTGGGTTAGTTGACTCATTCTGCATGTGTGGAAACTATTATGAATCCCGATGACTTGCTGGGTAAAGGTCCAGCTAGTGTAATCATGACCATAGACAGATGTGCAGCGTTCATCTGGCATTCATACAACATTAGAGACTGTGCTTGCTGTTCACAGTTAGAGCATTCCTTTGAGGCTTTGAATGACAACATGAAATTACAAAATCTTCAAATAGGCTAAGTATTTCCAAGCCACATCAAGAAAATACATTTAAAAAAAGAGAAAGAAAGAAAAAATAATTTACATAGTATGGTGTGAAATCATCTTGTTTATGGATTAGGTATACACGTTTCTGGAAATATCCACGTGCAGTGAGGATTATGCTGTCCGAATTCAAAAAGATGCAGGATTAATGTGCAACAAAACTGATCCTTTTATAAACCTAAAATTATGATTCAGATAGTTTATACTGTAACATTTAGCATTTGAGGTACTGAAGCAATCAGGTTTTACATAAAAAAGGAACAAAAAAATGTATATATCTGGCCTGGATTGTTTCATTGCATGTGCCCGAGTGCCCATATCTTCCTTCCTTTTTGGAAAACACAATTTTGCTTTGGTCGGAAGGGGTCATATCTAAAGTCAATACAGTCACTGGGTTCCCATGGTCTGAAAGCCAGGAGGCCATTAGGCCTGCTGATGGGATGGGATGTTGGCAAAGCATGACATGGTGTATTGGTCTAGCAATGTGACAGCACGTGATGTATTCATAAAGTACATTCATGCCAGAGAGAATGTCATTTGTAGGGTTCAATGGACGGCACCTCCGCATTTGATTTTTGGAAAGCTTTTCTAGCCTGATGTAACCAGACCCAATATTCACTTTGTGACAGTAAAATGACGTTAGTGACACGCCCATTTAAGAGACCAAAAGTGTTCAATTTTTGCTTCCATTAAAATGCATTACATTGCCTCCATCTTCTTATTATTCCAATATCTTTGTTAATACTATACGTTTCAATCATATAGTATGAATAATATAGGTTTCAGTGCAGTGATGGATGCAATGATTTGTTATACTGATTTAAAATATAATGTCGAGCCTGGCTCATTCCATATCTCAAAAATAAATGTCCCTTTCACTCCAATTATGAGTGGAGAGGTTATTCAGAACCTGCAATGCAGTAATTCTGTGGACATTATATTTATGTAATGACTTACAGTAGCAGATACTAATTTAAAACGACTTACAGTGAGTTTTGCTAACATTATGTACTTTAGATGCTTACAGGCAGGTCAGAAAAGTCATGAACCGAACAGAGGGACCTATTGGAACTTAACAACATCATTCATATGATGCCTGCTGGTCCCATATGTGCACAAAGATAAACTGCCAACGTGATCAAATGCTTATCTGATATTATTTTTGACCCCATCATTGTCAACATTACACACATACAGTAGGTTAAATAGTGGTTGGCTCTTGTATATCGTTGTGTTTCTAAGCACAAACCATTTCACGCCCACACACATTTGATCAATTCCTTCATTAGAAACCTGCAGACACACGTTCTTAGGTGTTCATATACCATCCGTAATGCAATGTTACACATAAGCGGTGCATATGAAAGAGAAGACATGATAGAAAAAGCAGTCACGCTTCTCACAACCTCACGAGTAGAGGCATCATGGGTGCTGTTAGGACTCTGCCTTCACCCCAATCTCTCCCATCTCAGAAGGTATAGAGAAGCATAATGCACAAAGGTGTCCCCTGGTGTATGCGTTTATCCAAATCAACCCAAGACCCCTCTTCTTTTACCACCATGCCTTCCTTGTACTGTTCCCTGTTGCCTTGGCAACCCTGTGGCCAGCCAGCCTTCACTCTCTCTCTCTCTCTCTCTCTCTCTCTCTCTCTCTCTCTCTCTCTCTCTCTCTCTCTCTCTCCATACACAGGCTGGTCTGTTCTTGCCCCTTAGCAGCTGACGGAGGGAGGGTGCATAAGTCCGTCCCAATGAGACACCTGGCCCGGTCGGCCACCGACGAGAGAATGGCAAGCACTCAAACGCTCGCTAAAGGTTGCTGTTTATTCTGGGAACTCCACTGTGAAAGGTTGCAGGCTTGCTTCAACACCGTATTTATGTTGATTTTAGCACATCAGATTGCGCTCACATATTAACATTGACGGATGGCTTGGGAATCTCTGTGAATGAAATACTGTGTGCTCTGTGACCTTGGTGTCCTTCTGGCTGAGAGATTACACTATCAGGCATAACTGGGAACTGCATTGAGATCCTCTAGTCTAAGCGATACAAAATCAATCTGGCTGATGCTAGCTAATACTCATCTATGCCCAGGTGAGTCATTAGCTGAAACACGGTGAATAAGAGGAAACCACCGTTCCCAGATGTGGCTCTAAATAACCCCTCTAATAACCCCCCACTGAGTCTGGATGTGGTCACATGGTGTGGAGTGGACTATACCACTATGTGGTATGCTCCGTGGGGAGGCCATCATAGAGAATAATGTTGAATATGAAGATCATATGCAAAAAGGGGGGTGATGGATGCAAGGGATTTCCCTCCAGAGCGTGGAGACATCCAAAGGCTGAGAAGTTAGACAACAGGTCACACCACCGCAGGTTAGATGAGGCAAAACGGAGAGACTATTTTTGGCTCTTAAATAACAGTGAGATATGCTGGAAGCCAAGACGTGATTGAAATGATAACATTATTACTGTTAAAGAGGGGGGTTTTATACTCACCATAGTAACCAGGGTTGGGTAGGTTACTTTTTAAATGTAATCCGTTACAGTTACTAATTACTGGATTAAAATTATAATCAGTAATG
>JAODUE010023364.1:0-23231 GCA_027564755.1 Amblyopsis hoosieri | reverse complement strand
TCTCTCTCTCTCTCTCTCTCTCTCTCTCTCTCTCTCTCTCTCTCTCTCTCTCTCTCTCTCTCTCTCTCTCTCTTAAAGCCTTTAAGCCAATTGGCCCGACTGCTACTGTATGTGTGAGCAGAATTGCCCGGATTTGCATTCTTACCACAGGCACACAGCAGATTTATCAAGTGCTGACACTGGCGAGTTAGGACGGTTTTGACGTGGTAGCCAGGAGGAAGACCTGAGCACTGATGCATCCTGGGAAATATGTCTTACTCCTTCCCTTGTCTGGTTTACTCTCTGACAAAAATGCTTTATTTTTTTCACATAGGCAGACATACTGTAGTTACTGTGTAAGATGGAGGGCATAAAACTATGGGAATCGTATTATTAAGGGAGGAGAGAGGTTAGGGTGGAATACAGTAACTTGGCTTCAAAAACAGCCGCTCTCCACGTACATCCCAATGCTCCCATTCATTGCTTTCTCCTTATTTTCTCTCCGGTCTCAGTGCGTCTTTAATCCCCTTCTGTACGACCCGCCTAATTAATTTCTGTACAATCCGGCTCGATGTAATTCAATTTTGTTCAATTCATCCTTTAGCGATGCTTTTTATTTTTTTTTAACAAAAAATAATTAAAATAATTTGTTCTCACAACGAACTTTTAGACAACACCAACGTGTAGCGGAGCACCAGGGGCTATTACATGACATAGCCAGGCATTTGCTCATTAACGCCACATGCACAGTACAACGGCACTATAAAATGCTACAGCACTGAGCTATAGTGTGCGGTTCTAAATCTCCCAGTTACAATGCAGACGTCCCGCTGTATTTTATGTGTGGGTCTGATTACTGCGCTGGCGTTCATGAGATGCCATGTGCGTGTGCCTGTGAGCGCACTTGTGTGTGTGTTTCCTATCCTACCAATCAGGGGTCAGTGTGAACGTACCTGTGCTGGCCACAGAGCCCTCCTGCCTGCATTTCCCTTTGGTGATGGATACATCATCAATGGCGATGTCACCCTCGAAGCTTGGGCCTCGGATTCCCTCAAACACAATCTGGGCAGAGAGAGAGAGAGAGAGAGAGAGAGAGAGAGAGAGAGAGAAAAAACAACAAGTTGTAAATATAAATTGACGACAGTGAGCGATGGCAGAAAACAACCTGTTGTGGTGTTTTTCCCCGCTTTAATTATCCAAGCCGTCCGTTGAGCTAATGTGAAGTACAGTGTAGCCTCACAGCCGGGCCATATGGTTCTGATGATTAGGCTGTTTATTTTGTGGCTTATTATGGTCATTTAGAAAGAGACGGCAGTAATGTGCTGCTGTTGAACCGGAGCTCACTAAGACCTAAAGCCTGTGTCTTTGAAACTGTTCACATCACTCCTGTACATCTACAGTATAGTATATCTACAGTCTCTCCCCCCCCCCCCACACACACACACACACACACATGCAAACTTTTCACATCCTAAGATAATGCCGTATAAACACATAATCCATTTTGTTTAAGAAACCACAAGAATAAAAAGTACAAAAAAGCGTGGCGAACTTAACTCCGAACCAAACTGAAATTCTTTAAACACCGTCCCAATTTCAGCTGCAGCCATCCAGTTGTGACTGACAGCATAATTACTGTGGTGAGCTGAGGCGACCAAAGCCCATTGCACCCAGCCAATCAAACAACAGGCATATTCACTCTGGAATATATAACAAAAGTCTGCTGCTCCAAAGTTTTCACAGAAACAGCCATTGTTGTCATTTGCGCTAATAACTAAAACAGGAAACAAAACAATAGGATTGTTTAGTATAGTATATAAAGATGTGCATGTACGCTATTGTACGATACTGCAGACTTCCAAGTTACGGGGATGGGTGACTTGCAGATATAATGTTTGCATAAGTAATGTCTCTTATGCTAGTGTTCATTAATCCTTCCCCCTCGCTCCCTCTCTCTCCCTCATCTGTTGCCTCCACAAACACAAAGAGGAGTGGTATCTCTCCCCTGCTCACTCTCCAATTTAATCCCCGAACAAGGGATTTTCTTTGAATGAATAAATAAAGGAATTAGGAGAGCCTCGACAGTGATTGCAGACGAGGTTGGGGGTGGGGTGGGGGGGGGGTGGTTAAGGATTTCTGTGGTCGGCTCATTTGTGCAAAGGAGTTATTTGATTTGTTAGGCAGAGAGAGGCCGTGAGAGGAATGGAGCCATTGGAGTAGAGAGGCTAATTGGTCAAGGGACCATGGCGGTCCAATTTATTGGTGCAACGTTGGTGTGCATGTGTAACAACACACACATACACACTGCAGGACAGCAACGGTAAGTTAACATTTTGTTATGCATTCCGCTACTCTATTCTCTGTGTAAATCTTTATGTCTAATAGGACCAGTCCAGCAAACTAGAGAATCCCTTTATAGCTAGTTTGACACCCCACACACAAACACACACACACACAGATCTCCTGAAGATTAATTTGTGCTACACAAGTCAAAACAAAGAAAACAGAAATGTTGGAAATAGCCTTGCTAAGCCATGAGCACAGGGCACTATACTGTACAAACATTTCCACTTACAATGACATGCCATTCAATGTCACCCAAGGCACCAAAGTAAGGCTTTTTCCAGAAACCTGCTAAGCATTTTACTAAATGCCAACAGCAGCAAGTTCAAAGGTAAACCTATGCCAACGTTACATTGCACCCACTTTCAAAAGTGCAAACTAGCTGTGTTGTGCGTTGCTTGTTCTGCTTTAATGCACAAATGTACTGTACACAAATTAAATACATGACTCTCAATCTCCTGCCAGTCTAAAACTACAGGAAATTGGTCAATTTGTGTATCTAATAGCTGTGGTGTACCTCTATTATGACCCAGCCTTGTTCCCTACAAAACCTGAAATAGCAAGACACTGTAAAGACACCATCTATTTAAAACATATTCTGGGCATGAGGCTTTCTTCCTGTATAGTACAGTGGACAACTCAGGTACTGCAGCTAAATGTATTACTGTAAAAAGGCCCATTCCTTATTGAAAACACTCTTAAACAAATGTAACGCTTTCCTGAATGTTAAATTGCATGCAGTAACTATATTATGGAATGTTGTGTATTTCAGTCTGTGTGACATTATCTCAGAGAACAAGACCGACCTCTAGGAACAGATGTCACTTATGAAGCACATGCTCTGGGCTGATCAGGCGAGACCTGGAGAGATCCTAGTCAAACCTCTGCCCAACCACACAGTTTAATTAGCTCAGCTAATTATGTGTGTTTTATGTTATTAATGTGTGTGTGCGTGTGTGTCAGTGAGTGAGAGAGTGTGAGAGAGAGAGAGACAGAGAGAGAGAGAGAGAGAGAGAGAGAGAGAGAGAGAGAGAGAGAGAGATGAAGGTATAGTGGGACAGCGTCTGTGTTTTCGCGTATAGCTTGCAGGATGTCAAGCTCCATGTCAGGTTGGCCGGGGTTGTGAATGCTGTGATGTGGGTAATACACGTCTGGTGGGGGCGGCGCCAGGGAAGTCGAGAACGCCGGTGCAGAACAGAGAGAGATGTTGTCGGCGTGGGGGCGGAGAAGTGCGCGTTGTTTCCCAACAAGCCCCAGAGGCACTCAACGCCGCGAGGGACACAGATGGCCTCTGAGTAATCCACCGAGAAGCAAGCTGGGAGATATAAAGTCACCCCCACAATATTTCACTTCTGCTCACAGTCAATTTTTTGTTCATACATAATTGTAGGTTTGTTGGGAACAGCTATTGACGAGCATCAATGCAAATTGTATACGTTATAAACTGTTATAAACAATACATAAATGTACAGCATACTTATTTTGTTATCTACCTCAGCTTTGGTACATACTTAAATGTGCACTAAACTGTCTGTTGAGGAAACAAGACTTAAGTAAAATAAAAAAGAAACATATATACAGTATATACTGTATATACAATCGAATTACCCTATAGTCGTTGAAAGCAGTATCATAAAAACAATGTTTTGGTGTAAAACGCCTTGACCTACAGCTATGTTCTGACAGCAGCTGAACGTTTGCATGCAGTTGTTTTTGGAAACATAAAGTCAGTTGGAGTTTGCGGTGGTTCTGTAACACAAACAAGGAGTGTTCGTGTAACAAATATGTCTACAGTTTAACAGGACCAAACCATCCCAGGTCATTTACATTTGTCAACACCTGCCTGTTAGGACATTAATTAATATTGCATGGTCATTAATAGTGATTGGCGGGAGAAGAACTCCCTCAGGAAGGAGAAAAAAAGACGGACAAGGGATATGTGAAAGGTGGGGAGAGGGATAGACAAACCAGGGCAGGAAAATGGAGGGAAATGGGTGGCAGACAGAAAACTGCCGGGTTCACCCAGTTTTTGGCTGCATTGTTCCTTGCCCGTTGGGAGCTCGATACATGACAGTTTGGGAGGGAAAGTGAGACAAAGGGAACGGGCGGTACAGTAAGAAAGTATGTTTATCAGCTTGGCTCCGCTGGATGGTGCTGGGATCAAGGCTGCATGCTCGCTGCATTATTTAACACCTCTATTTGTTGCATGGTAGCCGTGTTTGTGTGTGTGTGTGTGTGTGTGTGTGTGTGCGTGCGCGCATTGAACAAATGGAATAAACTGCAGAGTGGAAAAATACCTTTAAATATACAGTACTGTACCTGTCAAATAAATAAAAAAGGCATAGTTTGGCCAGAGTGGTTTTGTGTTTATGCCGAAAGGAAGACACACATTAAAGGCATTTGTTTTTCCTCTTTCTCTCCTAAGATTCCATTCGAATGGGAATGTTTTCAGATGAAGAGAAGATGAAGAGGAGAATGAAAATATTATTGTCACGGCGCGAGGTTTGGCGGGAGCAGGACAGACTGAACACACCGGCAAGCCAACGCTCAGCGTTTAATAAACAGAATACAATTCGGAAACTTAACGCGTAACAGTTGCGTACAGGTACTCACAAAGCGAACAGCAAAACAATAACCGACAAAAGAACAAAGGATGTCCCAGCCTTATATCGCACCACATCCACACAGCTGACAACCATCAACCGACGAGACGAACAGCGAATAGTGATGTGCCGCATAGTGATCGGCGTAGCCGCTGTTCATTACAATTATTAACTAAGAACGGGAGTTAGAGAGATATGAGGCAGCTGAATCTACTTAATTTCATACGGTTATGCATAGAGAACACTGTGATAATGTAGCTTATTGCTGGACCAAATGTCCTTGGTCAACACACAAACAATATATACAATAATGTAATATGGGGCTATAAAATAATCAAAACAAAAATCCAGGACCCAAGCATATATATTGTACATATTGAATACACCTTTTTCTTTGTCTGCATTTGGTTTGGGGGTTGTAGGTTCTCGCTGTGATAATTTCTCTGTGGAATTTCCTCATGCAATTAGGTAATTGAGCAGGCTTTAAAGGCAGGGTGCACAGAGACATGCACAGAGAACGGTAAGATAGTGAAATGCGAGGAGATGTTTGGTGAATTTTACTAAATGTGTATTGGCTTACAATAAGCCTGCAATAGCCAAAGTCACCTTTAATTAAGTACAATTACAGGTTTTAAATTGCAGGTAGGGGTTAGAAAACTCGCTCAAGTACAGGTATGGTGTTACGCCAAGCATGCAGGACAGGACCTAAACGCATGACAACGCTAGGCAGGTTTCAAGGGTTACTCAAAGCAAGGTCCAGGCAGGAACATGCACTACACAGGACTTGTGACAGAAGACATTAAACAGTAGACAATGATCCCACAAAGACAAGAGGAACAAAAGGCTTAAATGACGCAAGACTGGCCAATGGAAAGGGGTTATTAAGGGACAGGCGAAACCAGTAAGACAATAAACATGGGGCAGAAACAGAGACAAGCACAACATGGACACACAAAACACAGGTTAAGCATACCACAACAAGACAGACAGCACACCCTAACATATAGGCCATGTCATGAATGGAACCGAGTCCTTAGAATTACTGTCAACTCTAAATCAGGTGTGGTACTCTATCTCATATACAGTATCTCTTTGGCATGGTTGGGTTTGTGAAATCTTAATGTGTGATAAAGGACTTTAAATCAACCTAATTTTATACAAGACTGAATTACACATGGGTTAAACTAACCAGACTAATCTAGATTTACTCTGCTAATCCAATTAGTATGCTAAATTATGTGCTAATATAATTTGCATTCTAATGAGAGTAGCACAGGAAAAGCAAAGAGTGAGCTCTCATTTGCTTTATTTGTATAGAGAGCCTAAATCACTTCCGCATTATGGGACCCTAGTTTGGAAAACATTTGTATGGAAGTCAACAGCAAGAATAACATTTTTAGATCCCGTTTGCTTTGTGAGAAGAAGTACACATATGATGTTTGTATATATAAAAGGTAATTGTTCAAGTCAAGAATGTTGCAGTTTGTTGTGAAACGATTAAGTCATCTTTAGTTTTGTGTGTAACCACTCAGTGAACTACAGCTTCTCTCGCACCACACACGTCACCAAAACAATGCTCTCTTCGGCTTGAGGGTTGTGGCCTGATAACGCCATGACACTTACGCAACACAGGGTTTGTAGTCTTACTAATTACATATTTCCAGTCTTATACTTCAACAAATGCATGACAAACTGAGGCTTTCTTGACTCAAATCATTTTCTTTCAAACATCATACAGTATGTGTACTTCGTGTCACAAAGCCAACAGGATCTAAAAATAGTTGTATTCTCGCCGTTGACTACCTATACATATTTTTTTCAAACAGGTCCCATAATGCGGATGTGACTTCGGCTCTGTATTGGATGTACAGTATCAGGATGGTTTCAAATAGTAGAGATGTGACAAATGCCATTACCTGGACCCACAATGTCACCAAAACCCCATATGAGCCTACTGTAAACTTTAACCCTGAGGGTGAACACAGTTCCCCAACTCCCTGCCTCTTTTGTAATGACTCTTTAAGATGTGTAAAGCACTCCTTTATTAATCACACGCACACTCACACCCAATAGGGTATCCTTGCTGTCGGTTTGACTTTATTTTTCCTATTCATTACCAGCAGAGTCCAGTGTCGGCACCAATTAGACTGCCTGTTTAAACAGTTGGTGTGTGTGTGTTTGTGTGTGTGTGTGTGTGTGTGTGTGTGCGCGCACGTGTGTGCTTGTGAGTGTAAGCAGACAGTATGTACTGTATGTGCATGTGTGTGCTTGTGTGTGTGTGTAGGTGTGTGTCTGATGCATACAAACAATTTGCATCGTTCTGTAGTTGCAACTGCAAAAATATGTATATTTAATGGTTGTCCATAGAAGTCCTCTTTGTGCTTGTATGTTGTGTGTACGTCCATAATGTATCTTGTGTGTGAGTGCGTAATGTATGTCAGTAAGTACTGTGTGAATAATTTATATGTCTAAGGCTGCATTTCCACGGGAACGGAAGAAAGAAATCTATTATTTAATGCCTCATGGGCTTAAACTTCTTGCCAGTGTCTAAAATAGAATGAAATCTAATTAACTTTGTCAATCAGGTGAGAGTGATTTACTGTACCAAAGTGATGACTATAAATTATGATGTAATATACAACATAGGTCATGAGATAATAGCAACAGAAGGTTCTCTGCAATTATTAGTGTTGAAACTCCCACACATTAAGATTAATTACCATTCTCTAACACTGATTGACTGGGATTATTCAACTGAGCCTAGAGGGCAGCATGAGAAAACCTCACAGCAGGACAAGGCATTAGCACAATTCAAAAATCTCGCTTCAATTGCACTTCAGTGAATCCACAGTAAATAAAATGATGCAAGAGCCCTAGTAAGTGCTACTTCATACCATAGCTATAAACATGCAGCCTTAATATGGTGTTGAGAATAGAAAACGGTAGGAGAATGACAACGCATAGCCGCATATCCAGCGGAGCCTCACCAGATGGTCGCCTAATAAACAATATTGAATGGTTTGTTAATCACTGCAGCTCTGGCTTATAAACTGTGACTGGCAAAACCTGTTTCAATGAACACACCTTGTTATCAAATACAATCCCATCGCAGTCCTCAGAGTGCCATGTTTCCAATTTGGCAGCTATAGTGCCCATAAAAGAGGGAATTATGTCAATTACACCAATAGGCACAGAGGGCCGTCCCCGTCTTTGCCCCTCTGTGCATTGTCCCTGTACTGCTGTATGGAGATAGCCTTAGTTTAACTTCCGCCTCGACAATAAGTCTGGAAAGTCTAGCAATCATTGTGTCCGAGTAAAAACCGAACTTTCCATCCAGCGTCGTAATGATAGCTGGTCGCTTACACCTAAACCACAGGCGTGGTTTAGATGTGTGGTGAGGTTTAGGTTTGCCGACAACAACAACCAGATGGTTCACCTAATAAACTGCCAAGGATTTATTGTGCCTGCCCGATGGACGGCCCCCAGATGGTCTTGTGACTAACAATCTGGCATGTCAGGTTAGTATGGACCGCCCCATTTGCATCTGTGAAATACACTATGCTGTAAAGATGGGTGGCAATAATGCTCCTATACAGAAGATAGCAAAACAAGAAGACCCTAAGAAGTAGTAGTAGTAGTAGTAAAGGAGTCAGAAGAGGAAGGAACTGGCCAGCTCTTCTCTAAATACAGAACAAAGTGCAGCCCCCACCATAGTGTAGTTATCATTTCATCTGACGCATATCAATATGTGAGCAGAAATATAAAACAAACTTTTTTCTGTTTGAATATCCTGCATGTGCAGCGGGACGGTTGTTTTACCGTTCCTGGGCTTAAGGGGGAAAGGGGGAGGGGGGTGATTTGTGTCGGAGAGACATATCGTTTATTTTAGGCGTAAGTTTTATCGCTATATCGCTAACAGAAGCACGACGTTGCAAAGGCACTGCTAATGAAGAGCAAACATCGCTCCCAGCCAAGGCTTCCAGCCCACATTCATCATGGATTCATTTTCCCCCCCATGCACACACATAGTCTATCTGGAATCATTACACCGCAACAGGCACGCATCCCCTGCTCATAAATAAGGCTGTTAATTGACCTGTCATAGCTAATTGCTGCAGGGGGCAAGAGACCAGTGTGTATGTGTGTGTGTGTGTGTGTGTGTGTGTGTGCCTGTGTGTGCGTGTGTGAATTGTAGACTTTGTTGTGTGTTAGAGACAGCAGTGCTTTGTCTGTGTGTGTGTGTGTGTGCGTGTGTGTCTGTGTTTTTATATGTGTGCATATGCGAACTTCCCACATGTATGTGTGTGTGTGCGTGCAAATGTGAGAACATACACATACGGTATCATTTGTGTGGTTGTGTGTTAACGTGCGTGCGTGACCAGGTGTGTAAGTTGACTCTAACCACAGTGTGTTTGTGTGTGTGTTAATTGTAAGGGCATTAGTTGGCAGCCTTTCGACGAGAGGCTGTGAACTTGGACAGGAGCCAGCATTGATCTAACCAGTCCCCCTGTCTCAGTAGACCGCCACACCACGTAGGGATGCAGGGCAGGATGGAGTCATGGTGCATTGGCTCAGAATTCATAGGACCTCACAATGAAAAGGGAAACGGTTCTCCAGAACAGACGGACTATAAGCCCTGCCTCACCGTTTATGTCTGAAGCACAACTGCGCATGAATGTTTGGGGAGGGAGGGGCATAGACACGGTCACAAGGTGAAGTGGGAGGGGCCAAACCTTACATGCCAGATGAATTGTTGTCACAACTTATATTTGAAACTGTTTGTAAAGGGCAGGTACTTGATTGGATGATTGATTGGATGAACCATCTGGTCGTTTTCACTGTCAGCACACCTAAACCACGCCCACTGTAGCTATAAACACGACGCTGATTGGTACGTTCAGTTGCTACTCGGACACATTGAAAATAATTTCTAGGCTTTCCAGACTGATTCTCACGGCGAAATTAAACTGATGCTCTCGAGATCAGGATGGTCTCCCGAGGCTAGGAGAGGGCATGCACTGTTCCTCAACTAGAAGGGCATTCTAGCATTCTAGTTTGTCACTATCTTTCCATTGCTACATCATCTGGATCTCTCTAATTGTATTTCACTGTATCTGCCAGTGGAATAAACTGGCACCTGAGCAATACACACATGTGCACACTACAAGTACATGAAAGTCATTTTTGTAATTGTAAAAATGTACAGAGAGAAGCGAGGCAAATGGCCACAGGGAGAGCTGCCCTGAATCTGGTGTCAGCAAAGTGAAGTGAGTCACAGTTTGACGTGCCCTCACCCCCACAGACGAGGGGACGGCCGTGTTAAAAGAACACGATTCACGTCACACAGTGACTTCTATTTTCCTTTCCACCTCATTTCTCTTTGACTGCCCTAGCTGAATATAGCTCTGACGCACTGTGAGGTATATACTGTACGTACGCGTTTTTGTGTAATTTTGCCTCGGCCGTGAGGGATTTGGCATCACTGACTGACTTGGCATAATCCCTATGTGAACATTCAAAACTCTAGCGTGTATATGCTCTTACCAAATTAAAAAGTGGGAATATTGACAAGCCTAAGGTTTAGTTTAACATTGAGCTTTATTGAAATATTGTAGTTGTTACTTTAGTGGCCTAATGCCGGGTGCCCACCAAAGTCATTAATTGGGCAGTCCGAATCTATGCGTTGAGAGCATCGCACTGGTCTGCGTTGTGTTTCGAATGTCGCATGCGTTCAATATTCTCAACTCATTCGTTTTTTTGCCGTACGGCAATGTACAAGATTCAACCGGGCGTTTGAAAAGTTTTGAAATGCCCAGCAAGCTACTGTAGCTAGCTGTTAGCCCCGCTAATATTGTTTTCTAAAGTGTTAAAAGCATACAAAACATTTTTTATTTCAGCGAATCTCTTAGTAATACACATATTGTCCATGTGGAACAGTCTATTTATGGAAAAAAGTATTTTAAAAATATATTTTTGCCACCTGAAAACCATGGTTATTTACTAGTTTAGTGGTTCATGGTGAGTGCGGTTGTAGTCTTGTTAATAATGTTAAAGGCATATAAAACATCAAATCTGTTAATTACACAAACAACGTCCGTGTTAAACAGTAAAGTCCACGATGTGCCCAGTAGCCTAGTTTTTTAGAGATTGCTAATTTAATACACTGGCATATTGTACCGAGTCCTGGCCGCAACACGCCCACACTCGGCCAGTTTGCCTTGCGTTGTTCCTTGGATGCAGGAAAATACAGACGGTGCTTGCAGAAAAAGTAATGCATGCGAAATATTTGACGCATTTGGTGGGCACCCGGCGTAACCCTAACAATAACTATTTTTTACCATATATCCTTACTTGTATAGCTGCATTATGCACATATTACAGAGACTTTGCTGATTTCAAGCTTTAAAATTTTATGAAATTATGTACTGTATTGAGATCAGCACATTCTTCATAAAGTCACTAACTGTTAGATGGGTGTAATGCTGACATTCAGCAGAAAATGCGCTGATAACCCACTCATTGGACCTTCATTTATCAATATTCCCGTCAGAGGTCAAACATTAGGAGATACAGAAATGCAGCACCAACATTTCAGTGGTAAATTAAACACGTATGTTGGTTTCTTCTGACGGAAAGGCTCAGAGGTAATTTGCAGCTTTGCATGTTTTCATTGCATTAGTAATGCTGATGAAGATAGTTTGGAGTGTTTTTTTTGGGGAGGGGGATGTGTCTGCATTCTTCTCTCGTACTGTATCGGTTTTGTTGGAGATGGAAGTAAGTACTAAAAACTTACATAATAGTCTATGTTTCACTGTATAGCTAGAATTCCCATTGACACCAAAAATCCCTAGACATTCCTTCTGATTGCTTGTAAAATGTGAATGAATTACCAATGTAGACTTCAATGGATGAATAAAATTGTAAAAAGCGGTTTTATCAGGGCAGTCAAGGATTTTACTCTAGGGAAGGATTTTATAGAAACAAGGGAGGAAAAATAATAAGTAGGTGGGAAAATAGAGACATAAACGGCATGAAACCATAAATTGAAGCCCAGGGACCTTTATTTATTTTAAATATTATGGAAATTAGAAAAGTTAACCGTGAACCCAAAAGGCAATATCAGAAGGCAGTGTACGTGTTGGCACCAACTCTTTTACATATAAAGACACCTTATTGTCAATTCACACCTATGTTTACTACTACGAAACTCCCTCAAGATAGTGCCAAAAATGGCAGACCTACAGTATTGATGCAGTAAAATTGATAGGCTAAAGGCACCGCCCAGCGGTCATACGTATATAAACGTAACAACACAAAATAATAACACAAAAGTAAGTCAATTTGTGTTTGGTAGATTGTTTTTTGTTGTAACAATGTTTCTTGGCACTAAATCTTTGGAAAGGTGGATTATTTTAAATAGTGCCACATTTGTAAGGATCATGCATTTGGGTTCTGCTCATGAATAATGTGACAAATGTTCTCTGATAATGCCAAACAGCTTTTGTTTGCTGTTGACTCTTGTTTGATGTTGTTTGGTGGTTTGGATGATTAAAGTCTGAAGTAACAAGATTTATTGGCAATTTAACAATTTATTCATTTAACAAACAGGTCAGTAGTGTGCGAAAGCCCCATACACAGCCACAACAGCCTGACACCTCCTCCTCATGCTGGTCACCAGCCTGGTCACACACTGCTGTGTGGGATGGCATCCCATTCTTCAATAAGCATTTGTCGCAAGTCGGAAGTCACATTTGTCGCAAGTGGTCATGTTAATCACTCCGGCAGGAACATCACGCCCAAGCTGATCCCACAAATGTTCACACATTTCCTTACTTTTTGTGCATATATTTCAGGATAGCTCAGAAACACAAGAGATTAATAGCAATAAAAACACAATTGACATATCTAAGCCCTGCCCATTTAACTTTCCAACCTAGTTACAGTAACTAGGTTGCAGCATAGAAAGCTATTACAGTCAAATTGACAGTTGACGGGAGGTTCCGTCAGATTCAAAAAATGCTCAACTGTTATTGGAGGACAGGTGAAAAAGGGGCAGGTCTTAGGATAGCTAAGTTAGTCAGATAAACATGCGTTCCATCAAGCATCCATCTGTTTTCATTCATTACGTGTGAGAATTATGGCTTTCGAAAGCCTTTTGTAAGAAAGCGGATTGGACCTATTTTTACAGTACCAAAGCGTGCTACTCTCAGCACGTTAAATTCATTGCTGACTTGCTGGTAACAAAATAATAGATCAAAGATATAGAAAAAAGAGTTGCCCAACCAAAGCGTTCAAAGTGGAGTTTACAATGTTCACTTTAACTTGTGTGGGCGAACCACCACGACGTCTTACCTGGAAGGGTCCACTTGGGGTAACGTCAAAGGAGGTCTTCTTCCAGTCCGGACCCTGAGGTCCAGTCATTGTCCATGCCAGTGTGTCCACCGAGGCAATGCTTCTCACCCGCACCAGAACATTGAGTAGGCCTAGGAAACACACACAAAGTCCACATGATTAATACATCATTTCTGTTGTGTGTGTGTGTGTGTATGTGTATGTGTGTGTGCGTGTGTGTGTGTGTGTGTGTGCGCGCACGTGCGCAAACACAAACAAATGTAGTCATGAATATAATGTAGTGCTGTGATGCAGAAATGCATTATGTGACTTGATCAGTTCTAACTCTATAGACTGATTTGATTCAGTCTATAGAGAATAGGAAGATGGCAGCGAAGGGTGGAAGGGAGAGGAAATGCATGATCGGAGAGGAGTGTGAAGAGGCCAGGTGGACAAGAGAGATGTGTTGCTCGTTTTTGTCACTTTTTTAGATATGTGTGAGTGAAATTAGCCAGTTTTTTGCTGAATTTTATAATTTTGTCAGAACATTTACATGTATTTCTCTGAATAACAAGCTGATTACAAGGCCAAAATATATTTATTTTATTTTTCTCTCTTGCTCTTTTATGCTCTCTCTCTCTCTCTCTCTCTCTCTCTCTCTCTCTCTAAGTGTATGTGAATCATTCATCTTCTTAAAGAACCTCAGCCAGCTTCTAATTGGAGAATTAACCAACCACCAGTCTCTTAAACAAATACACAGGCAGGGGGCACACAATGTGTGTGTGTGTGTGTGCGTGTCCTTGAGCTGGCGCTGAGTAATGGTCCTCAAACTAGGAAATAAGCAGTAGACTGGCAGTAATTAACTTCCTACTTGAGAGTCGAGAGAAAAGGGGCGTGGCTGAGACCTGGAACATGGGGAAATAGTATTGTAGTGTGCAGGTGTATGTATCATGAATTGTGAATATTAAGTTATTCCAGTCAGTATTAAAGTAGACACACACACACACTTAACACTAGTGGTTTTTATTGTGACTCTCTAAACCAGTGATTCAGAAGCAATGTGTTCCAATTTTTTGATGGCAAGGAATTATTAGCTACAAAATATATTGCTATAATGGGATGCTCCATCAAGATGGGCATTTCATTAACCCATGTATTATGTTTATTCTACTAATGTGCTATAATGCAATTAACTATTGTTCAGTCAGGACCACTAGTCAAAGAGAATGTAACGGAATAGTCGGCTATTGCAGGCTAAATGTAAGCTAATACACATCAAATTCACCAAATATCTCCTCGCATTTCACTAGCTTCAATATAGGTCTACCATTTATTTATTCAATCATGAAATTAATGAGTCAGCACTATCTAGAGCTGAGATATCTGCCCCATCCATGAGTGATGGGTGATGATATGCAGCATAGACACGGGCCCAGTAAAGTTTTTATTAAGGGCCTTGTATTTTCAATACAAACCCTATGGGCACAATCACACAAAGACGCGTCCCTTGAAACGCGTCGCTAGAAACGCGTCGCTGGAAACGCGTCGCTAGAAACGCATCGCTAGCTAAACCATAATTTTCTTATGGTACGGCGTGAATGGCATGCACTCATTCATGGTGCCGCGCTTCGCATTTTATTTGCGTTTTTTAGACGTGCATCAAAGTTTACTCTCAACTTTTCAGCGCAAGGCACGGAGTCGCACTGTTCAACAATGTGGCAGTTGGCCCAGGCAGCCATTCTCTTTGGCACAGGCAGCCCATATCTGTGTGATCGGGGGTTTATCAAAGAGCTCGCGTCTTTAGCGACGCGTCCCGTGTGATCGGGGCCCAAGTAATCAAGTGCGCCCGCGTCAAGTGGGCACAAAAACGCTTTCAGTTTAAAACAGCACTGGATTTTTCAATGTCTTTTTTTTTTTTGTATACCCTACTGCATGGGCATCTCTATACCCTTTTTAGGTGTGCTCAAGCAACAACAAAAAAATTGATTTTCTGGAGAAAGAAAATTTGGCGAATTAATACACAGGCAAAGATTTCGGGGGGATAATGGAATCACTTGATTGTGTGCGACATGTAGGCTTCTACCCCAGATAGAGTAGTTTATTTGTTTGGACTGAGTCTGTTCCGGCTATTATAATGTGCTCCGTAATACGGCGCCGATCCTGTGGGTTCTACAATGCCTATATCTACACATTGACTGATTTAGATGTCTTTATTGTCATTGTACCAAACATACAATGAAATTCAAGTGCACTCAAGGACCAGGCTCAATATAAAAATATAACAAAATACATTAAAGTTTAGTATATCACATCCTACCATTTACATATAAAAACACAATTATTACCTTTCACCCTTGCCAACATATGCAGTTAAAAAGGTGCTCATAAATATTGCACATAAAATCTGATTATTGTACTTTAAGTTGTGATGTGTACCGAGTTCAGAGTTCATTATGATGAAGGCTTTGGGGTAAAAGCTATTCATGAGTCTTGTAGTGCGTGTTTTGATGGACCTGTAGCGTCTTCTGGAGAGTAACAGTTCAAACTAGTGACGAGCAGGGTGGAATGAATCTTTCAGGATGGTGTGTATCTTCTGCAGGCAGCGGGAGTTGAAGATGAAGTGCAGGTAGCTGTTGATCTGTGATTTGATCCTTTTCACACACAAAACCAAACCTAAAATCTGTCTACCAGTTTACAGCTCACTTATTACAACAACCCAGTCTATATGGTCCTGAATGTGTAGGGATTTTTTTAGAATGGTGACATTGGTTGGTGAATTAAAGATACAGACATCGTGACAATGCAAACAGCCAATGAAAATCGACGGAAAGTCGTCGTGCTTACAAGGGTCTATGTTTCAGACGTTCAGCACAGAGTTGCTTATGTGACGTAGTGCTAACGGACGGAAGAGGCTGAGACTACATGGCGGCAAGAATGTGGGAAGTCTCGCGTATTCTCTCTATCTCTCTCTCTCTCTCTCTCTCTCTCTCTCTCTCTCTCTCTCCCCCTCTAAAACACCAGTCATGCCTGCCACATCATACCAACATGCCATGCCAATACCCTCTGGATAAGTGATTAGACATGTGTAATTCTGAGCATGTGAGGCTGCAGAGTGTCCGCTGTAGCGGTGTGGCGGGCCTGACAGTATTGCTGAGCCGATCAGACAGCAAAGGTATGTGCACACAGCAGGGGCAAAACGCACGTGCATGGACGCACACACATACACACATTTGTGTGTGCACGTTCACACACTGACACACACGTTGTACTCTTAACAAACAACGTGCGCTAACACACACCCACACACACTTGCTATAGTATATTAGATGAAAGATGGATTTGGTTAAATTAATTCATCTTTCATCACTATCATGTGATAAAAATATGTAACCATCTGCAGTAAACATTCCAGTGGCTATATTCTAATCTACACAATATAATTGCCCTTATTATGCATACGATTAGTCTTAGTATGAAAATATCATTACCACTGGTGAGACTCAACCTTTACAGAAACGCTACACGCATGTTTGGTTTTTTCCCGACTGTTGTATTATAATATAAACATAATGTAATAGGTACAGTGGGCTCAGCTGTGTAACTCTGTGTTCAAACAGTAATACAGAGTACTATAGTGAGGCTGTTTCTTCTTTACTCTTTTATTTGAGACTTATCTTAGGAGACTTATGTTTCCGATAAAATTGTACACTATTTCACGTTTTCTCTGTGTGCAACCATTTTCATTAGTTCCTACACGGGGTTTTATAATTGAGGCCGCTGGTCCACTCCAAACACCCCCTCTAATGCCCCCTTATTTCCCCTCATCCTCACTTCTGTCCCACTCCAAACACCCCTCTCCGCCCACCTCTCTTCACATCCAATTTTCTCTCCTCTCCCAGCCGCCATGCCCGCTCCTTCCCATTTGTATTTGCACGTGCCTCTCCCGCGCACCTCCCAATCTCTCTCATCTCATCCTGTCTCCGCGTCTCCGCGTCTTCATTAAGAGACAGTGCAGTCTGTCCTCGGCAGGACTGGCGGCGTGTGCTCACGAGCTTGAGGCAATTAAAACAGCGGCAGATTGGATCGGACTTTGTGGAAACAACAGACCACCTTAATAGAGGCTGTGCGTGGTCGGTGTGAGAGCAGCGTGACCGATAAAGCCTTGTCATGTCTCAGTGCTTCCTTGACGAAACAGCTAAGAGACCTGTCAAGCATCCTGCCTTGCCGACTGCATTCAGCGGAGCCAGATTATGTAATCAGAATTTAATGAGCGTTGCGATGAGTGTGGGCAGTGCATCAAGGAGAACGGATGAGGCCTGAGCTCTCTCCTGATGTCTACAGTATAGAAACGCTAAGCCATAACATTAGATGAGACAAAACCAGATTACAATAAAAATGTCATTTTTGATACGTATGTGTGTAGGTGTGTGTGTATGTGTGTGTGTGTGTGTGTGTGTTGATCTACTCAAATGTGCCCTTCTTTGTGAATGCAAGAGTGACTAAAATTCTAATAGTCAATATACACTCACCAGCCATCTTTATCAGGTCCACCTGTTATGTTATTAATTGCTTAACTACTAGCCCACCATCAGTGAATCAGGTGGCTGCCTGCAACTATAGTGTATGGAGAAGAGAGCTTGAGTTGTTTGACGAAATATTAAACTTTTAGCCTGAGGCCCCACATAGTCAGAGGCCCCTATGCCCAGGCCCCATGTGCCCAGTCTATAATCCAGCTCTGGCCAGCACAGCACTGAACCCTCACTTAGCACACACAGGGCATGCACCAGCAGATCAACCGGATCATGCCCCTGCAACGTGACCATGAGGAGAAAGCTCAACATGCCCTGCAGAGAGTCTATCATGGGAAGCCCAGCACCATAAGCTCAACATATAGTTGATAGCGTCCTGCTTCCTACTGTCTGCTGACAGGGGTCCTACACCCTCACAGAGCAGGTCAGCCCAGTGAAATACAAGGTCAGCTACAGACTAACCGGACTCACCTGATCTCTTAGGCTTCTAATGCCACACACACAAACACGCATGCATGCACGCACGCACGCGCACGCACACACACACACACACACACACACACTCTATACAGCTCTAATATAATTTATTAATCATCTCCTCGTACATTTCCAACACAACTGGCCTGTTCAGTTTCATCGTCGGGCCCAACTCTCTGTTGGTGATGGAAAAATCTCTGGGAAGAATAGTCCACTTCAGAACATGGTGAGTTCTTGACATGGCCTTTGTGTTGACTTGATCAATTCCCTTCTGGATGGCAGCAATGATGACGGGGTCAGGATTGTATACAACATCAGAAACAAATGTTGCTCCACTACCAAGCCCCTGGCAAAAGCGAATAGCCTCATCGGTCAAATCATTTGTTGGGGCACCAGCATCATCAACCTTACATTTAACAGTCAGCAGTATGGACAAAAACCTCACTTTATCTCCTATCAACATGGCGTTGCTGATAAGGGGTATGGCTTCTTTCACAGCATCCTCAATCGGAACTGGAGCAATGTTCTCTCCGCCTGCTGTGATGATCAGCTCTTTGATCCGACCAGTGATGCATAGGAAGCCGTGCTCGTCTTTTGTCCCTAGATCACCGGACTTCAGCCACCCTTCACTATCTAAAGCCTCCATTGTCTTGTCGGGCAGGTTTAGGTAGCCCATGAAGATGTGACGCCCCCAACAACAGACCTCGCCATTACCTGCGCTGTCTGGGTCGCCCAGCTTTGTCATGACACTGGGAATCTCCTTGCCACAGGTAGTTAGGCTCCAGGCTCCAGGAGCACACATGGTATGGGGGCCACAGGATTCGCTTAAGCCATACAGCTGAAAAATGGGAATATTCATGCTGAGGAAAAACTTCAGTGTGTCTTCTGTGATGGGAGCAGCTCCTGTGAACCACATTCTGCATCGATCCAGGCCTAACTTCTTGGACAACTGTTTGAAGACGACCTTCTTGGCCAACTTAAATGTCCATGGTAGACGCCTGTCACACCGTTCTTTGAATAACGGTTCCATATTGGTCCTCAGACCGACACCCATGGCTTTACCAACCACATACCTGCGTGCTCTGGAGAATGTGGCCTGGACAGCTATGATCTTTTCATGTATTACCTCCCAAACACGTGGCACACCCATGAAACATGTTGGACGCACGCTCTTTAGCGTGCCGCTTAACAATGTGCCGCTAAGGGCATCTGGTTGGGCAAAGTGGGTTGCGCCACCAACTGTCATTGATATCCAAATGTCCACCATCTGAGCCATAATGTGGCTCAGCGGCAAATAACTAACAATCGATTCCTGATCCAAAAATGGGTCTCTCAGACTCAAGTAGGAGCTGGTGGCAAATGCTGTCCATGTCAAGTTGTCATGGCTAAGCATGACCCCTTTTGGCTGGCCTGTGGTTCCTGAGGTGTAAATTATTGTGCAGCACTGATTCGGCTTCTGGGTGCGAATGATGGCATCTAATGAGGTGTCCAACTCATTACATCCAAACTGTAGAAATTCCTCCCATGTATACAGATGTGGTGCTTTAGTCTTAAGTTCACCTTTGTACTGTATAACTGCTTTTATATCAGGCAGGCTGTCTCGCACCAGTAGAATTTTTTGCAGTTGGTTTTCATCTTCCACCACAATAAAATTGGCCCTACAGTCCCTTGCAATATACTCACATGCCTCTGGGGAGCTTGTAGTGTAGATGCCTACAGCCACGCCACCGGCTAATATGGCGCCAATGTCGGCAATGAACCACTCTGCGGAGTTGAAGCCCAGAATGCAAACACCATGAAAAGGCTCCAATCCAAGCTTTAAGAAGCTCCGGGCTGCACTGCGGCAGACCTTGTAATAGTCCTTGTAATTCAGGCATTTCTGCTCATTGCCATCCATCCAGCCCAGGGCAGTGTATTCGCCCCACCAGTTGACGGAATTGGTCAAACAGTCATTCACCGTACACGGGAGTCGCTTAGCCAAATCATGCTCTCCCATTCTCAGCTTGACAAGGCCCTCTTTGGTGGATGTCCATAGTGGAAGGTCCTCATCCGTGTCTTCTACATCACAGCGGGGATTGCTCATAATTTACTCTCTGCCTTCTCTTCTTTGCGCACAATGCTTGTTGTCCATTCAGCGTTCTGAGGTTTCAATGGATGGTGCATTCCTATATATACTGTAATGTTAGTGACATCAGCTAAAAGGGCGTGGTAATGTGTTCTGCCACTTCATAAGAGGGCCATGGTTCATAGAACTGTCAGTTGTGACATCGCTAAAGAGGAGGTGTCACCAACTCATGTGACTTAATGGATGGGCGTGGTCATGATGCCATAGTGTGTTTACACTAAGGGCGCTTGTCCACCAAAGCTTCTTTTTTTCCTTAGCTGAAAGCGCTGGTCGCTCTGCTGAAAGAGCCCAAATGACAGAGCTAGGAAGTGCTTTTGGAAGCTGAGACACTTTGGTTGTTATGATACAGAATCTCCATTGAAATTCATAAGTTGCGAATAGACAGGCTAGTTTGTGTTATCAACAAATTATTTCATTTGTAATATTACAATGTCAGTCATCACCAGCAGCAGTGTTTCCTTCTTGTTTTTAGCGCACCCAAGATCGTGTAGCGTTCACACCAGAGCGAACCGCACTGGAGTTCGGATGAACCGTACCCGAGACCTCTGCTTTCTGGAGGACCCGGGTCCGGCCCCGGGTGCGCATCCGAGTTCGGAGGAGAGTATTCACACCAACAAACCGAAATGAACTAACAGCTCAAGCGAACTCGGGTTCGCACCAAAAGCTCTAGTGTGAATACACCCTTAGTCTATTTTATTCTGCTTGGATTTACGAGCCCAAATAGACTTATTACAGTTCAGCAGCTTGACTTCCTAACAAAATATGCAGATGGTTCCACTCTAAATAGTGCTTTGCTCTTGAAGGCTTGAAATGTTGTGTTGTTTTGGTTAAAAAAAAAACTATTTAAGAGTGTTGACTTATTGGACCACGAAGCACAGTTCCACGGTACCACCATTCATCTCAGGTGATGAGGTCAGCATTGCAAATAGTTTTGGAACTAACTTGCTTTCATGCTCTCCAGGCTAAAGAGGAAAATCACTAAACAAACTCATCATCAGAGTTAGGTACAAAAGCCAGCCTCTGCCATGATAAAGTGGTATGTCATTTTTGATGGCATGGGTAATTACACTTGCAAACCCAAATGTCCAAGTGTGTTGGAATTATCTGTTTTTTAGTGTAGATTTTCACAAAACAAAAGTCACATGGTAAAACGTCATATAACGTGCGGTTGTATTGCTTACTGATATAGTACAGGTTGAATTGTCTTTGTCATTACAACTTGACATTAACCAAGATGATATAAACAGTTTTTGTCTTTGACATGACAATAACAGGTTATATCATCTTGGTTATTGTCAAGTTGTCATGACAAAGACAATGACAGGTTATGTAATCTTGGATAATGTAAAGTTGTCATGACAAAGACAGATCCCAAACAATGTCAACTTGACATTAAACATTACAGTATTTATTATTTATTATTATAAATTATTACTAACCGAATTACAGCTAATGTAAACATTGAATAATTAATTAATAAATTAATGTTCATGACAGGTGTCGTGTCATGGTTATGACAGTGCTCTGTCAGTCTTAATGAACACAACTTCAAATAAAGTGTTAGTGCATTTTCCACACTGTCCCAACTGTTTCGGAAATGGGGTTCTATGTATCATTCAATGCATGTGTCCATAGAGTATCCTGATTTGGACTGGACTACACCACTGAAGAGGATGTGTCAAAATACAGACCAGTGAAAAATGTTGTGTTTCAGCCTGGAGTGTTGCAACATATTGTCATCAAGCAGTCCTCATAATTTCATCTGCTAGTCATTTTACCAAATACAAATGTTGCTTTATCCTGTTTTATAAAAGTGCTCAGAAATGGTGCTCCGGTATGTATGGGCCACCATATATATTATTTGTGTTATATAAATGTGTGCCGGTGTGTGCTTCTCTATGTCAATGTCTGTGTGTGTGCGTGCGTGCGTGTGTGTGTGCGTGCACACGTGTGTGATTTCTCTCCCCGCTACTCACCAATGTGCTTGCCTTTCATGTGGTAGTAGAAGGAGACACAGTAAGACGCCCGTCCTGTGCCCTTGGGGCCTTTGACCGAGGATACATTAAACATCGGAGACAAGAGGCGGGCCTTGTCCCCCGCCACCCGTGGTCGGGACGCCTCGATGTACATGTAGTAACCTGGCAACGACATTCCTCACAATAAGTTCATATTATCTAGTACTTCTATCAGTATGCATACTATACTACTGTGCATGTCCATCCATCCATATCATGCTATGCCTGCAAGATAAAGTGATAATCATGCACATGTGGTATGCTGCTCTCTGCATTTGTTTATAGTCTGTCATGTATGTCCTGTGTATATTTTGTGTATCATTTTGTGTTTTGGATCTCATATTTCCCGATTTGTTCATTGATATTCTGTGTTGATTCCACTGCATTATAACATACAGATATTGCAACATACAATTGTTTATTATTTATTTATAAATACGTTATCATGGGTAAGTCAGAATTCCTCATATAAACAGGAAGACTGGAGCTATGGAATGTCCGGTTGTATAGTGTGATAAAGCCTGCACATGCACACGCTCAGGATATTAGGACCAAAGACCTCAATCTATCTCTTTAATGTTAAGTGCTAAAATGTGATGGGGTTCGGGTCCCACGGTTTAACTGCGATACAGCCTCCGTAGTGGTGTGTTAAGTGTAGGGTTGGGTATCGTTTGAATTTAATCGATTCCGGTTCCGATTCTGATTCTGCTTATCGATTCCGGTTCTTTTCGATTCTCGGTTTCGATTCCATCATTTTTGGGAGAAGAAATACAACATATTTCAAGATGGAAAATGTCCTGACTTTTCATTTTGGCTATAATCAGTCAAA
>JAODUE010023355.1:0-23233 GCA_027564755.1 Amblyopsis hoosieri | reverse complement strand
CTCGCTCCATAGTCCCCTCACTCGCGAACAAGACCCCAAGGTACTTAAACTCCTTCACTTGGGGTAAGGACTCATTCATGCGTCAATATGATGGTTTTATTACTTTTTATTACTTCGATTAATATTTTTCTGTAATATCTAGAATTGCGCTAAGCCTGTAGCATTTCATATTGTATGCTGTTTTGCCATATTTTTGTAATGTATATTGTAATATTTATGTTTTATGATTCTAATGTTTAGCTATGCTGTGGTTTGTATGAAGTGGATAATCTTTGTTATTTATCTATTTTACCTTTATTTAACCAGGTTATCACACTGAGATTAAAACCTCTTTTCCAAGTGAGACCTGGCCATAGTACTGCCACCATTTGAAATCATTCCCAGCCAGACCTCATTGCTCTTTGTCTCCAATCCTAATGCTGCTGTTATGTTTGTTATATTATTTTAGATGAAAATCCCAGTGCAAACATGCAATGGCCAAATATCTCCGCATCCACTGTGCATGGTATCTCTATTGAGTGTATATACTGCCCTATGGGGTTAAAAACGATCAAATCACTTGACAGTTGCAACGATGGCTAAAAGATAACAAAAGAGAACAACTCCAAAACCCACCTCATCCTTTTCTGCTTCTTCTCTCTGGAGCAGTGGATCCTATATTACTGCCGTTGACAAACCTGCTTTGTAGTTCTACGTGAGCATCCGTGTCATTGACAGCCAGGCAAGGTAGATTTGGGACCAGTCAGGAAAAAAAAAACCTGGTCAAAATAATGTTGGGCAGCTGCCAAGATCTAAATCGACTTGTTCTGTATAGAGCCAGGGGCTATCAACCAGAGCAGATATTTTCACAGGAAATCTCACACACATTTCTTACAAATTGCACTAAATGTATCCCCCTAATACAAATCCTACCTACAACTACTTTTTTTAAATGTGATGAAATGGGAAGTGTTATATTTCTTCTTTTCTTAAAATGCAGTGGTGCTTATGAAAAATTGTAAGCCTTTTCTATTTATTTCAACGGTATTGGAACACTAGTATGTACTACTCACACAGCCTGCTTGGTAGAGTATTATTTTGATTATACATTACTGCTCCATGTGGGCTGAGCTGCATTTTATATTAATGTTTGTATTTAAAATGGTATGATAATATGAATTGTTATTTAATAATAAATAACGTGATTAATATGTTTTCCCCTAATTGCACATGGCTTCTTTTTCTAACCCAGCTTTTTTTTTTTTTTTTTTTACATTTGTAACCTGGAAAAAGTAAAATAAAATGTATTCCAAATGTATTTGTAGTCTGGTCCGCTGTTGTTTGACACCTATGTTACGCTTTTTCTACTGTTGTATTTGCACAAACCTATGAAATGGAAGGACATCTTGGTTGATTGTGATATCAATACATTCATTATTAAGAACCAACCCTACTTCAAACTGAAAATTACGTCATAACAAATGAGACAAACTATCATGAATAGCTTTCATTAAACCACAAAACGCATGTGTACAGTACAGTATAACAATGTCCATGCTGAGTTGAGTGCTTGGTGGTAACAATTGGTCAAATCAAAGGGAAAATTGTCATTTAAATTAAGAACAATTCCCCCCTCCCCTTGACAAATGCTAGGAAGGTGGTCCATGTTGAATATTTAACCCATGACATCCTTGCCACATCACATGTAGTCTATGAAGAAGATGACCATGACACACCAAGAAAGTAACTATACAGTATGCCCGCCACTTCAGAATTAACCAGTGACCCAATATTTGATAACCAGCCATGTCGCCTAGCTTGGTTAAACACGGCAGTTTTAGATGGTTATCTCTTTGATGGGTTATATCTTTTAATTGCATTTGATTTTTATCTCAAGCACAGCAGTGTGATAAGCCAGGGACAAGATGTGAGATTCTAATCAGCAGCAATAGTCAAATTTACCACCAGAGTGGATATTTAGTTATATACATTACACAAAATGTGTTATATTCCTTCAAATGTCTACAAAGATTTTGATATTATCAAAAAGTGCTGTCTGTGTTCATTATTAGACTACCCTCTACAGTTGTATCTGTGAACCCAAAACTAAAAAGGTTTAACTACTGCTTTATTGCCTTCACAGACCAGTTGATTGCGTGTATTCTGCTGTTCAGAAAGGTGAATGACCTCACATTCATTCACCTAAGCCCTTTAAGTAGTACGTCTGTGTATAAAGTAGCTGAAGGATCAGGCCACTGATTCAACAGTGTTTTGTAAATAATGAACAGAATACAGTACATGCATTAGTAAATAACAAAACGTATTATAACATCATGAATATATTCAACCTATCGTGTGTATATATACAGTATCATGTTTATGCATGTTGTAGAATAACATATATCATAATATAATATATTTGTCTGACAAGAATATTTGGAATGGACGTTTTTACAATTTAGCCAAATTGATTATGTTTACTGTCAGAATGAACTGAGTGGACAATGACACACTTTTGCCTGTTGTGCCTTTTACATGTAGTCAGATAGCAAGCACACCCTTTCAAAGTTCATCTCACATCAGTGGGTACCATTAAATCCACACCTTTTAATACTACTTAAATATTGTGAAATTGCTTTAAGATAAATGGTGAATGAATGAGAGACAATTACATGAAGGAGGTGTAGTCATGTGAGGTCCTCATAAAACTAGGGAATTTGTCGTTTGGACTTTATATATTTAATACCTGCTATCTAGCAATGTGTGCTTCAGTGTAAACTACAGTAGCCTGCTGCAATCACACCACCTGCTTTTCTGTGTTCATTTGTGGTTAAACATAAGTAGCTATTAACCACTAGGCAATTCCTGACAGTGGGGAGAACATCTTCAAGGAAAAACATTCCACTTTCCTGGAATTTTCTAATAATTCTACAGGACACAGAATTTCTACATGCCATGGAGGAAGACCTCAATAGCACCATTCACCCATCTTGTTTACAAGAACCCCCATTGGCTATGGATGTGATAAAGCGTAAGTAAACCATATAACTTTGGTTTGTAGATAATAATTTCTTATCAGTCAAGCTGACCCAATGGATAATTTTGAGTTACCTGCACACTTCCGACTGAATCTAGAAGTTTGATTGGAATGCACGCAATTGGAATGAACCAATAGATTTAATTTTCCCATTCAATTAATTGTTATTGCTGTTAAGCGGGAACTAACAGTTGATCTATAATTTTTCATCTGCAGGTGACGCAAATAAATGTTTGACGGTGAAATGATACAGCACTGGTCTTAAACCTAAACTCATGGCTCCAAAACAGAAGTTTCTCATCGATTGTGACACCTAAATGTTTCATTTTGTATGTAGACAATTGGACACAGCAAGACATACAATGCTATATGATAAATGGTTTATTTCTAAATCTTGAAATCATTTCACATCAGTTTGGGAACTACCTATACAGTATGTCTTCCTGTGGTATCCTTGTGAAAATGGTATAGTGCAGTACTAAATACACATCTTTCCCAGTAACTGTTTAACGGGGTTTGCCCTCTAAGTCCTTAAAAGTTAAGTCATCTGAAACCTTTGTGTTTCCCACCTTCCTTGTTGAACCAGATCTGGACATGTTTGAGGTCTGCACATACTCTGTGCTGACGTTCATGTCAACCATGTCTCTGCTCCTGTACCTGGAGGAGTGCGTGTATATGTACAAGAAGATTCCCTACCCAAAAAAGACAACCATCATGTGGATCAATGGTGCAGCGCCAGTAAGCATTCAGTTGACATTCGATATTGGATGCTACAGTGCAGTCTTAACACTTACATTATGTAAATGTGTGATTTGTTGTTTCTCAACCTTATTCAGCCGATTCACATTCGTGAAAGTTTAGTTCTACTCAAAGAAATAGGATAGGAAGAAGAGTATAAGCAACTATGGCCACACTTGGCCACAGTGATTTGGTTTTAAGTTCAAATATTTTCCCATCGTCTAACATAAAGTTACATTTGACAGTATCCTAGCTTAACAGTTCCTATGAATTGATATATGTATGTGTGTGTGTGTGTGTGTGTGTGTGTGTGTGTGTGTGTTTGTGTGTGTGAGAGAGAGAGAGAGAGAAAAACAGAGAGAGAGAGATAAGTGATGGTCATGCCCTATCATTTGTCAGTATTCATATTTCTGTGTTTCAGGTTATTGCCACCATGTCTTGTTTTGGGATGTGGATCCCCAGGGCAGTCATGTTCACAGACATGACTTCTAACTGGTCAGTTCTCTCTCTTCATACAGTACATCACAGTGCTAAATGGCCAGGGTTAAACCATCACAATTCTGGACATGTGCATTCATTAAGTTTTCTAATATGGACAGTATTCATAAATATTGCTAAACATTAAAGACTGACGTACACATGAATCACATCTTACACAGCAGTGGCTTAAGTATTTACAGTATTTGACTGGCTTTTCTATAACACAAAACATTGCCAAGCGGCTGTCATGTGTCCGTACAGTACTATGACAGACCCGCTGAACACTCAAACTACCCGTTTAAGATCACGTCTCAATACAACATAGGTATAACAAAGTGAAAGCATCATGCAAGCATTGTATAATTTAATCATTACACACTTAGTGCGTGAGACCGAACAAAGATCATGAAGTAATTAAGTTTAGGCGTAACTTTAACGTGGCATAACTAATTTGATACAATACAATATCGTATCATATCGGTCTAGTTCTGCAGTACAGTAAAGTCTAGATCCTTCTTTGTTCTGCATTAGTGAATCAATGTTAAGCGATTTGTGAATAATATATTAAATATTATATATTATACTGTATATATATATATATATATTGCCGTGATCACAGCACATTTTTTAAAGTTTTATTGTATAAATATACTGTAAATGTTAAGAAAATAAATTAACTAGAAAAATTATATGAATTTAAATCTAAAAATGCATATGTAAGTAAAACATATGTAAATGGTAAAAGTCTGAGAAACTCCATCAGTGATCTCAATTTTGTCTGTGGCTATATATATATATATATATATATATAGATACACACATACACACACATATATATATATAATTTTCCATGATATGCAGTTTATTCAAATAGGGAATGCTGTTCCAAATACTAATCTATAAACTGTCTATAAGCTGTGTTTGCCTTCTCTAGTTACTTTGCAGTGGTTGTGTACAAGGTGTTGGTTCTGATGATCGAGGAGTTCGGGGGCAGCGATGCCTTTGTGAAGCGATTTTCTGAGGAGACATTCAAGATCAATACAGGCCCCTGCTGCTGCTGCTGTCCCTGTTTACCACGTGTAGCCATTACACGGTAGTTACCTATAACTCAACCTGACCAGCGTTCATAGGCTCTGTAACGTGTCGTATAATGCATAATCAGCCGTGTGTTATGTTATATGTTATGTTATGTTCTGATGTGCCTCTCTTTGGGGTTTATCGGTCCAGGCTCTGTAACGTGTCGTATAATGCGTAATCAGCCGTGTGTTATGTTATATGTTATGTTCTGTTCTGATGTGCCTCTCTTTGGGGTTATTGGTCCAGGCGAATGCTGTTCTGGCTGAAGTTGGGCGCTCTTCAGTATCCAATTTTAAAGACAGTACTCTCAGTCGTATCCATAATATTGTGGACAAATGGAAACTTTGATTTGTCTGATGTAAGTTTTGGAAATTGTTTTAATATAGATTGTTGTTTCTATGATTTGGGATGGTTTGGAATTTGTGACGTCTAAAACCTATTTTCAACTCATTATGTTGGCAGTTGGAAAATAATATATAATACATATTAAACTTTCATTTTAAATTCACAGTTCATCTAAAGGTAAATGTCAATGCAATTCCCTGGATAGATTTGAAGTATTAAGACCAAAGACCAAAGATCTAATCAGACCAAGATAATACCAATGCTCTCTCCTGTAAAATTGAAGCTAGTCTTATTTCAATAATTCAACTAATGGCTCTATGAAGTCAACCTATTGCTAGTATAGGGTATAGTATAAGGACATTAAAAATGTCAAACTACCCTTTAACTTAATTAATACATACAATACATCAACAGTGAAACAAGTGCCATATATGATAATGACTTGCTTCTCTTTCAGCTAGAGATTACTGGCACTGCTATATGGATCAACCCGTTCATTGGCGTTCTCACCATTACCTCCCTGTGGCCAGTTGCCATTGTGTTCATGAACACCAACAACAAGCTCCGCAGTACCAAGATAATCCCAAAATATGCCATGTACCAAGTGAGTGAATAGCATTAAGGTCAAAATTAGATCATTTTTGGATGGGAGTGTTATAGCCAATTGTTTGTTTAGGGTCACAATATTTACAAACATACGTAGTATTGAGAGCAAGTATGTAATATTGAGAGCAAGAACACCTTTTCATGGCTGGACTATAAATCACTCACTCTCTTTTAAAAGGGACTGACCTGATGAAAGGACGGTTAATGTAATACAGATATAAGATAAATATCACATTTTATTGTATTGTACTGTATTATTTTTAACAAAACTAAAATCCTTGTTGGCATTGCCAATACACAAGTGGATATATGCTGGGCATATCCTTAGTTTTAATGCAATTAGTCAAGAACGATACATGTTTACTGCATGTCAAGGTGTCCCTTTAAGTATCACCAAAGTCCTTGTAGGTTATATAGTCCTATATAATGTCTCTGGTATCACCACAGTATTGTCTGTGCCTCCATAGCTGGTGTTGGTGTTGAGTCAATTGCAGACATCTATTATCAACATCTTAGCTTTGGATGGAACTATCGCTTGCTCTCCACCATTCTCCTCCCAAGCCCGTGGATCTAGTGAGTAATATCACCATCACAATATCACATATTTTTCATCATATAAGATGCATATGGTTTGTGTATTTTGATTGCAACCAAACATAATAAAAAAACAGTATTCATTATGATTATAGTGAACTAACAAAATGTATTACAGCATTATTTGTTTATCATTTTTTTAGAAGCATTATCGCACTTGCCAATCATATTAATGTATTTATGTATTTGTTTGTTTCTGGCACACATTCATGCATCCCTAAGGTGGATGTGCTTTTTGTAATGTAATTGTTGTTTATTTCCAGTGTTGAGCCAACAGATAATGATTGTGGAGATGTTCATCATCACTGTTGTTACTTGGTTTTTATACCGGCGTACATACGAATTGATTCCCGCCTCCACACACGAGGATGACCACAACCATAACACTGAAGTTTTCCTAAAGTCTGCTCATATAGAGCATGAAGTCTGAGGGGAAATATAGATGAAATAGAAAGAACCGTTACTTAAGTGCACTGTCAAAAAGCTCAGGTATTTTTAATTTGCTGTTAGTGTTTGATATTGATTGTCATAGTGTATTAGTTGTGCACCTTATATTTAATGTTTTAATGTTGAAATAAACTTTTATCAACGCCTGTGTTTTATCAACCATTTCCCAAATACATACATGGAGTCATTCAGACTCAGGCAATGACTTCAGAAAATAAAAAATATTCACAATATTTATTGAAGCTATTTGTAAGATGATATTTAATATATAATTGTTTTACTATAACTGGTTGCTGGGTAAGTGCATTAACCTCAAACCTACACTACAGTGATACTGTAAAAACTATAAATTTCTTTATTCAAGATTAAAAAAAAAAACGTATGAACTGAAATGACTCCGACCTTGCCATATTCACCTTCCACATTATTATGTATTCTGAACCATTCCAGGTACATACAATTTTTTCCAGTTAAACCATATCTACACCTTGTAACAGCGTAATATAGGATATATACACTAAAAGTATCATTCCATATGACTTCAAATTGTTTTAATGCAATTATATGTAGTCCTATCTGTATGCACAGCTATACTGTAAATATGCTGACACGAGCAAATTACACATTTGGTTTCCATGTTAATTGTGTGCATGTGCAGTCTTTTGCCACAGTAATGTCAAGACTGTATAAATAAACGGGACTTGAAACTTGATTTGACACATACAACATGTATGCAAAATAGCTATAACATCAAGAAGCTGTCAGTCAAACTACGAAAATTAGGCATTTCTGATTTTACTGTTTCCACAAATGAAAAGCCAGACCTGAACAACATGCTTTTTCTAAATGTTACACTAGAGGTCATGCTCGCACATGTATTTTGCACCACAGTAAATGTCTCCTTAGAGCAATGAAGACATGTTTGGGCAACAATATAATTATTGTAATTATTAACTATATGCTGAATTAAAACATTTAATGCAAACCTACAGTATAGTTTTATGTTATGATACTGTATACTGAGATATGTTCAATATTTTGTCTAAGATCCTTTTTTTGTAGGTTACATTGAATTTACATTGAACATACTGTATTTTTTTGTTTAAAGGTGGAGTCAGCTATTGTATGCTAATACACTTTCAGACATGGCTCTGTAAATAGGAATGCAAACCAGACCATACCACACAACACTATGCTAGCCGTGGCAATGTGTTTTCAATGCACGGGGCGGCGCTTTTGTGGGAACATCATATGTCATTGAAATGAGAGGTGTTTTATTTTGTTCTAATTCTTCCTCCATAATCCCTGGCTGATGGTTGATTTTACAGTTAGCAGTCTATTTTGTGAGGGTTAATGGAAGTGACCTGCAAAGCTTACATGTACTGTACTTTTCAATGATTAACAAAATGGGGAAAGACTGTAGAAAATGCAATAAGATCCTTGATTTGTCATTTCAATTATTTAGGAAAATGTTTCACATTGACTAAGTCACAAGGGTTTCCCTGCTTCACAGTGAATGCAAACTGGTTTGGACCCTGAAAGGAACTAACAATACAATTATATAAATGTATAAAATCTCATCAGCCACATACAGTACTGCTTCAATCATTAGAGACTGAGATATATGCTAATGTACAGTAAGTCCATGGAATTCCTTCAATCATTCTGAAAAAGATGTTCACGTCTTCATGTGAAGTCTGACAAGATGCTCAAAACGCCAAGGCAGGCTTGCGGTTGGTCATGCATACTGATGTTTACATCACCAGGATACATCCCTAACCCTTCTAACTTGACTGTTCTTCAAAGATTTGCATGAAAATATACTAATCTCATTTTAAATACAATTACGACACTGAACAGTCTGACCTCAGACTTAAATTTAATATTTCAATCAACCCATGTTTCAGTCAGATTAGGGTAATATATTTGATCTGCCATATTAGGCGTGTGTTTGGTTAATTCATTGGGCTGCATGTAAAACTATGTCTATTTAACCCTAATAATTGCAATGTAAACACGTGACGTGGCCGTGACAGAGTGAGCAGAGGGGATGAGAGGAGAGAGAGAGAGCTGTGGCTGCGGTGGGCCGACGGCAGCCCCCTGGCTCTGCTCTGCATTGCTGACGAAAGCTGCTTAGCTCCTCAGTTGCTATGGCGACCCGCGGGAGCAGCCAGAGAGAGAGAGAGAGAGAGAGAGGGAGAGGGAGGGGCCTTCCAGGGAGACGTAGAGGAGAAAGCGCTGCTGGGAAAAGACAGAAAAACAGACAGACAGACAGAGGGAGGGAGGGACAGGCACAGCCCGCATGATAAACACCGTGGAAATAATAAGACAGAGAAAAAAACATATATTTATATAGAATAGGTCTGGGAGGATAGATGCTCGGTACATTGATTGGGGGCAAATCCGTGTAGCTGTTGATAAGGGGGACTCAGCCGAAGGAGAAGAAAGAGAGGCGGACATAAAGCAAAGATGGATGTACAACTAGAAAACATCGACGTGCCGCCCGATGAAGCGCAGCCAGCTGGAAAGATCAGGAAGGGATTCAAGCTGTTTGGCAAGCGCAAGCCACGCAGCATCTTTTCCCTCCGCCACAAAGGAGGTGAAAACAAGTCACCCGTTGTCGGGGGCAACACCGTGGATGCACAGGATTTGGAGCAAGTGCCGGAGCAGGAGAAGGAGTCTGAGGAGGTGAGTCGGGGGGAGAATGGAGAGGGAGAGGGTGAAGAGGAAGAGCATGAGGAGCCGCTAGGTAAAGATGGCGTGTTGGTTGCTGCTCCTCCTCGTCACTCCATCTCCTCCACCGCCTCGGCCAAGTCCCTTAGCTTCCTCTCCCTTCTGAGGGGGGGCCGGAGGGTAGCCGGGGACCGCCGTGTCCACACCGTGTCCCAGCCGGTCGGGCGACATCGCCGGGGGCTGAGGGGCCTCTTCGGCAGCGTCAGGTTTCTCCAGAAAGAGACCGAGGACAAGGATGAAGCCCCGCCGAGCCCTCTGCTCATGTCGTCCCGCGCCAACAGCGTTGAGATCATCAAAGAGGACCTCACGCTGACCCCCAAAGCCCAGCCCCGCTCTGTGGACGGCCCTGACACCTGTGAGCCTGAAGCGGGTGTAGCTCCCCGGGCGACAACCGTGAGTAAACCTGACGAGCATGCACCGCCTTTACCCACTGCCCAACCCCCCATGGAGCCCGGGGACTCTAGTTTGAGCTCCTTGTTGGCAGATATCTCCTCTCTCCTGACGTTTGACTCAATCTCGGGCGGTGGAGACATCATGGCTGACGTGGAGGCAGAGTGGGGAAAAGCCAGCGCTGCCATCAGCGCTATGGAAACCAGGGGAAGGTCGCCGTTATCGTCGCCGTCTAAAGCGGTCTCGTCCTCGCCCCTGTCTTCCCCCTCCTCCATCAGCGTGACGTCCGTAGTAAACCCCTCTCCTTTTACCTCCCTTTCCACATTTGCTACTTTTACAACAAAATCAGCCGTCAGCTCATCCCCCATCACAAATCCCAGCCTCATTACCACTTCCTACACTTTGGCAATGCCTTCGCTCAAATATGGGTCAGCTTCAATGGCTCCTGCCACAGAAGCTACCAAGATGACCACTTTCATCAAATCATCCCCACTCTCGACAGCAACCACAAACCCTGCCCCGGTGATTTCTGCAAGCTTTTCTCCTCCTTTAATGTCTTGCCCTCTGAAAACAATGAAGTCGTCACCATATTCTACCTCTTTTACGACAGCTGTGTCTCAACCCCCAGCTGCCGTTGTCAAGTCTTCAACCATAAGCCCAACTCTGACCTCTACAGCAGGCAAATCCACACCAGAAAATATACTTAATACTGCTCCAGTCAGTATACCTAGCTCTACTTGTAGCCCCCCTACCCCTATTGCCTTTAGTATTCCCCTGTCTGCTAAATTGGATTCTACTAATACTTCCGCATCCCAAAAAACATTCCAAAGTTCAATTACAAGGGCATCTAATGCTCCAGCATCGACATCAGTAGCCAGTAGTCTAGTAGTCCAAGCCATATACTCCTCATCCGCCCCAGTTGTTACCTATAAGATGCCCGTTGATCCTGCTGCAGCTCCACTTTCTTCATCTGCGACGCTCAGTAGTTACACACGACCCATTGACCCCACGGCCTTAGATAAGGATAACTCCGTTCTAGTATCTACTCCATATCCTGAATATACAAATACCACAGCTCTTCAATCTTCTAATAAACGGCCACCCAGCCCTCCCCCTATCCGAACTTCCTCTATAACTCATCAATCTTCAGTTAAACACCAACCCAGCCCTCCCCCTATCCGAACTTCCTCTATAACTCATCAATCTTCAGTTAAACACCAACCTAGCCCTCCACCTTTCCAAATTCCTGCTTCATTTCCTGTAACTTCAGTTAAGGTCCAACCTACCCCAGCCCCAATACAAACTTTTGCTACACCTCCTTTATCTTCAGTTAAGATCCAAACTACCCCAGCCCCAATCCAAACTTCTGCTACACCTCCTTTATCTTCAGTTAAGCTCCAAACTACCCCAGCCCCAATCCAAACTTCTGCTACACCTCCTTTATCTTCAGTTAAGCTCCAAACTACTCCAGCCCCTATCCAAATGCCTTCTTCAACTCCTGTATCTTCAGATAAGATACAACCTACCCATACCCCAATTCCTACTTCTTCTCCAGTTCCTTTGGATAGGGTTTCTACATCATCTACACTCACTCCTGTGTCAGTCTCTTTGGAAAAGAACCCACCTATATCTATGCCAACCACAATCTCTAAAGTTGCTCTCCCTGCTCAGACATTAGCTACTTCCCTTTCCAACACTGGACCTTTCCCCAATCCCCCTTCCTCAACTTCAATCCCAAATTCCTTTTCAAAGACTCCTGCTGCTGTTGTCCCTGACACTCGCCATCCCTTCTCTCATCACCCGATCCCCGCTTCATTGCTGGGTGTTGCTCAAAGCTCAGCTAGGATAAAGGATGCTAATCAGGCCTCAGTGGATGGGGGATTGACCAGCCCCTGTACCATGAATGCCACAGGGCCCCAGACAATACCACACGCAAACTTCCAGGGTCCCATCAAAGACAAAAGGACACCACCAACCAAGTCAGGACTTAGCAAAATACCTGTGGTGGGAGGGGGCAAAGCAGGGAAGCTGCCTGTTAGGGAACCCCAAAGCGCTGATGAGGAAAGCAGCTCGGACCCACCTACTCCAGTGCTAGAGGAGGAGAGGCCGCGACTGGGGCTACAGAGTGGAGGAGGCAGGGATCACATATGCGGTGTGGAGGCCAGCGTTCACCTGTCCAAACACAGCCCGGATGAATGCCAGCGGCTACAGCCGCCTAAAGCTGTCAGTGGTGCACCACGTGACTCCAAGATCCCTGTGAAGCAGGGAGCACACGTTAAAGACGCCCCTCGCACCAAGATACCAGTGTCCAAGGTCCCTGTCCGTAGGATTGGTAATAAGACCTCCACTGCAGGCACTGGCATCCCAATAAGAAAATGAAAACAATGGACTGGATCAATATATATATATAGCACATATTTTGGATTTTTGATCATATATTTTCCCCAGTAGAAACACATGAACCCTATGCCACTTCTTGTTTCAATGCCACATTTGGCTCGTCTCTCTCTGTCTCTCTCCGTCACTAGCTTCAGAACAACTAAACAACAAAGGAGTCAAGGAGGCTCACAGCACATCAACAAACAGCATCAAGCTCCGCTCTGTTGCCAGGTCAACAGTAAGTGACGTGCTCTCAGGAAGGGTTCAAGGCTGACCTGGACACAGCAGTGGAACTAAGGACACACACACAACATGGCTCTTTTGGAATTAGCAATAAAACCACAATGACACAGATGTCACGAACACACGCACAGAAAGGTGCCTTTTCAGGGGTGCTTTTCCTACAGACTACCAGAAAGAAATCTGTCTTTTCTACAATACTTTCACTTTTGTTACACGCCACCTTTTTGTAGTACCCCGTTGTTGTTTTCCCAGCAAATCTCTTTGAAAACTACATGTTTTTTCCCCACGTCCTTCCAGCAGAGGATATTGCAGCATCCCTATAAACAAATGCAGCTAGCAAACACATTCCATATGTAACTCTATGTAGCAGAAAAACGTGCCATTATGAGCCAGAGGATTTGTCCTCCGTCAATATGTTTGTGTTAATGTTTGTACAAACCCCTGCATCTGCAAGTAACACGATCAAATCGCACTGTGAATGAAGGGAAACACCGCGGGTCTATCACTTGATAGACTACTGGACTGGCCACGGCCATTATGAATGGCAAAGCATGGGTTTGACCGAGAGGCTACTAAGATAAGGTCTTAGCAGGTGTATCTTATCTTGTGCTTATACTCAGATGAGAAAACTATCATCTGATCTATGTTGTCCTGTTTCCTATTTAATCAATAAAGTACAGTAACATCACCTTTGTTTCATTGCAGGATTACATATATTGGTATATTTCTTTGATAGTTATCTTTAACATTGCAGATGAAAGAAAAATCACTGAGTCACAAACAGGTCCACAAGCTAGAACTGGCCTGTAATGTATAGGATGCTACAACATGCTAAAATAGAAATAAATTATGGAAGAAACGACACAAGGGATAAATGAAGAACCCTGGGATGGAGAAGTGGAAAGCATGTCCTGTTCTCTGACACATTCTCACAGTAGTTTAGCATTTATATGGCCTCCGTGCTACTAAGCTCACTGACCTGAATAAGCATGAATGCCAGCAGAGCCTGTCAGCAGAAACACTGTCAACATGCATTTGCATTTTTTGGTTCATAACACAATGTGCATCGTTGTGTTATCAAGCAAAAAATGCTAATGAGCCTACTGTATGTCTTGTTAGCATGATATTTAATTTGTAGTATCTTAGCATGTGATTTGGTTATTTCATTAAGTATAGCTACATATTTAACGTCAGTGTGTAAAGCATAAAGAATATATGGGAGGTGTACTATAGGATTCAATACATACAGTACAATTTTTCTTTTATTTAAAGAAACACATTCTTCTTTGTTTATTTGCAAACACTAAAATACTCTAAGAGCAACTGTAAAAAGCCCTGTATGAAGGTAAAATATCCTTTATGGGTTTGGGTTCTGCTCTGAGTCATGGGGAACATTGTGAAGGCCACACAAAAACAGACATGTTGCCTGTGTGAAGCTGGAGGCAAAATAGAGCGCGTCTTTGGCTCAACAAAATCACACGCTGGCCTCAGATGCTGCTGTAGACGTCAGAGGACCAACGCACTGTGAAACTATCTCCTTGTGAAAAGAATGATATTCTGATATACCTCCAGGCTCCCACTCGGGGACGGGCATGCTCTGAACTAACATTGCGTCTTTAGAACTCACACAAAGCCAATACAAGCACAGGATCTGATGTTCTACATAAAATAAGACGTTAGAACTAAACAGTATGGCTATGTACATAAATATATTATCCTGTCTCGAGATCAAGATGATTATTAAAGTTAACAATCGAGATCCCGTGAGATAAATTATATCAAATTATAATTCACAATAGAGGATTATACTAAGATTATCTCTATTGTGTATTGTAGCACTATACACTGTACAGTATTTTTGCATTAATAGTATTAGAGTAGTTAGTGCCTTTTTTGACATCCTCCTACATGATTTTACAGATGTTTGTTGTTACAATTACATTGGTTTGTAGTCTGCAACAGTACAAAGAACAAAACAATAATGCTGCTTTTTGTGGATAATCGATGTCTATCTTCTCATTTGTAATATCTCTCAGAATATCTCTTTATCTCTCTGTTATTATTTGGCTACATCACCATTTCCCACACAATACTGCAATATCATTGAGATCAACCGCTTGGCCCAAGTACATTACACACACCCATAATACATTGAGGCAGGCGGTGTGTTGGTATTTGTATCTGCCTCCAGAGGATGTGCTTCTTTAGAACCAAATTTAGTATGCTGTGTGTTTCCATGCCAACCCTACTAGGTCACCCAATGAAAAGTGGTGGGTGTGAGGAGGAGGCGTTTAAACGAGGACCCTTACAAGTGTACTTACATACAATTTCTCACATTAATTTGCATTTATTTCTCAAAACAAGAATAGACTGACTACTGTAGTTTCAGAAGGACACTATCTGTTTCTAGTCATTTTGAGCATACAAAGCTGATACTCCACAGATACTGTACATATTTAATCTAAAGATGGACAGTTTTATTGCTTCTTTAATCAGCAAAACAGTTTTCAGATGTGCTAATGTCATTACAAAAGGGGTTTCTAAGGATACATTTGCTTTTTGAAATTATAAACTTGGATTAGCTAACACAATGTGCCAGTGTGGAACACAGAAGTGATGGTTTGCTGAAAATGGGTCACTGTACATCTACAGTACAGTATATTCCACTAAAAAGCATCTGTTTTCACTACAGTAGTCATTTACAACCCTAACAATGTCTACACTGTATTTCAGATCAATTTTATGTTATTTTATTGGACAAAGCATTTGCGTTTCTAATTAAAAACAACGGCAACATGTTTGAATGTAATAATGTGTGATTGTACATACTGTTTTACCAAAAATTCATAGTAAATTGTTGTGGTTATCAGTATTTTTCAAAATGTGTAAACATTATTTTACTACAGTTTCACAACAGCATAGGTAAGATGCATTCAGTTTACATGCACCCACACATATACTGTAAAATCAGATGTGCAGAGGTGGGAGCCTTATCTTTATTTCATCATAATAATAATAGTGAAAATAAGGATTACACATAGGGAACATGATATTTGCCCAGATATATGGCTTTACATGAACAAAACATGCAGGTGCCCCCCCCCCCCTTAGAGTTCATGTGTTTGAACATATACACTTCTTAAATATTCTCCATCATACATCAACTACCTGGAATAAAGATTTAGGTTATAAAAGATACAGCATGTCACCAAACTAAATTGTCATAAACATGAATATTGGAATTATTTAATTGAATTAATTCAGAACAAATTAAAATCTACATTATTATCTAGTGATTATTATTTACAATGAATCCAATACATTATTTGTAATAGAACATTTTTATTGTTTCTTAGCAAACATAAAATATAGCATTAATATAAATGCATTTTTCATATAAATGATAAGATTTTGGATTGTGGCTAATTACATTCTGAGAATGACAGTAATGCTATCAAGCCACCAGGGACCTTGTCAAACACGTTCGCAGACCACCAGATCAAGGCAACAATACTAAATGCAACAACAACAATCTATGAATTGTTCGCTTTGCAACATGATCTTAAACCATCAGCCGATATACAGCAGTCAGGTGAAACTGCAAGGATTGCATTCTGTGAACACACATATTCACACATACACAGCCTTTCAACACCCTTAAACAATGTTATAAAAAAAAGATGAGATCGTTAAAAATAGGCAGCACTCAAATTTGGACACTATTTATAAACCTGCTCAATCATTATGAAACCATAATACCCCCACCCGTTACATCCTTTGTTCCATCATGCCCATCTCGGTTTGTAAAATTAATATAAATGCTCTGTCAATCAACCACGATTAATGTAATCCATCATTATTATTTTTTGTCTAATTCAGCTATAGCTATTGTTTACTATAACAGGCCACAGCATTACGTCATTCAATTCTACAATTCTCTCACAAGGGACCTCTGGTGGCGAAAATATAGAATGCAATGAAATTATGAAACATCTTGTGGAGTGCTGCAAAACATGGCTTCCTCCTTTTTTAGTACTGATCATGCAGTTCCAGAAGGCCTTTTCATATTATAGTCTACAGCTGGCGCTGAGCTAATTACATAACACAGTAACACGGTAAAACACAGTACCGTGTTGTTCGGGACATTAATGTAATTGCCCATACTAAAACATTGCATACAGTATATGCGGGCCTTAAATAATAAAGTATACGTTTACTGTCTCTTAAACCCATGAACATTGTAAACAAATACTATTTGCATACAACATATAAGTTAAATGTCTCTTTGTGGAGACATTTAACATGTGAATACAAAGTAGGATTCAAAAACCCTAAGTAGGTATATAGCTTTATATACTTCAGAGGTACAATCAAAATAAAGTACTAGGTAAACTTATATCTAGATACACAATAATATGCCAGGTAGTCAGAGTAGCCTAATACAAAATGCAAGCAGAAATGCCTGAGTGCATCTGGAGGTGCTAGAGGCACATTATAGATGAACAGTTGATAAAGAAATATTTTTTCATTTTATGGAAGGCTGAAGGAAAACACGAACATCTCTAACGAGCACCCAGCTTTGTTTGAACTATTCAGAGAAAACAGCTTGTACTGCTGGTATACATTTATACACGTCGCAATGGCAGTGGTAAAATGTAGAATAATGCATACAACTATTAGAACAACTAACAATACAATATAACTGAGGTATCGTAAAAAGTGCAATTTTGCAACCATTAATATGGATAGGGTGCTCTGAAACTTGACAAGGAGCACCCAATAACAGAAATAACAGAATGTGGCGGTTTCATAGACCACGTCGCTTGGGCCGTTCAGCACACACAACTGACAGCATTACTAACAACATTTATCCTCACACCATTTGTTGTTGTGATTGTTTGTGGATGAATAACAATATTTCTTTAAGATTCAATTAGCCTGTCGAATCCTGGGAGACTATGCTTCACTGTACACTACAATATGTTAAACTGTTCAGCCACATTATACAGAAACATTTGGTGTCACATTGGTTGTCTGAAAAAGCCAAAGCGCATTGCAGCTTTTGTGGCCAGATGTTTGACAAAGACGGACCAGCGTGCCAAGGCATTCACACCATGAAATGCATGTGTCCTTCTGCACCTGTCACAATGACGTCCATCCAGATGCGCATGGCCTCAGGTGACGGCGCCACCATGTAGTAAACTCTGTCATGGGTCTTGACGCTGAATGTCAGTGAAGGGTTGGGGCTCTTGGGGCACCAAGGTGAATGTCAGTCACATGAAAAGTGAAAAAATGGGGAGATAGAGGATGGGGAAAGATGGGGGAGAGGGTATATTTGTGAGGTGATATGGAGAGAAAGTGAAAAGCGAGATGGAAAGAGAACATTATAGCTAATTATAGCTATTCTAGCTAATTCCTTGAAAATCTGTTTATGTGAGTCTTTGTACAAAATGGCGACAAATGCTTTGTATAGTAGACAAGCCTTCATGAACAAAGACATGACGCCAGCAGTCACTATAGAGCTATTTATGCTAGCTCATGTTACATCACATCACAAGCTAGACGGCACGCAACACATGCACACCCATAAACACACGCAGGCAGACCGCACGGCTTACTTTGTGTGCGCTCTTCAAATGGTCATAATAGACTTCCTCTATGGCTTGGAAGTATATAACTCCTTTCATCTTGGCCTCATGTTTGTCTGCACCAGGGAGAGAGACAAAAACAGTGTTTACGGGAGGTAGAACAAAGAAGTTAAAAGACAGGCAGAGAATGACATCTCCGTGGCTGAAAACAGCTGCAAGGCAACAAAAGAGGAGATCTTTACGTCCGTTTACCTGCGTAGTAGGTCAAGGTCCGGCGATTCTGGTCAAAGACAAACCAGCGTTTCTTCCAGGTCTTGATCTTGCCGCCCATCTTGACCAGGAAGCCTCGGCAGGTTTTATCGGTGATTGCCAGGTGGAAGCAGGCGTCTGGGTTGTGTCCGGCTGCTTCGATATGACCATGGAGGTCAAAGTCATCTTTCCTCACAGGGAGGTAGCGAGTCAACAGCCGCGACTGTGGATGGCAAAGGCACAGTGGCATTGTTCATTATGTTAGGGAAATCTGATATGGATGGCAAAAACTTAACTGACCATAGTAACCACAAACATAACAAAGGAACGTGGGAGGAAACATTGGATAAAATAACTTCATCATGCTCTGCACATAAAAATAGATGGCACAGGATCCTTAAAATGGTTTACCTCTTAACTGAATTATAGCAGTTTCTACAGGACATAATTACCACACTGCAACAAGCTGTTATCATTTGAATGTACCTGTGACCGCTGCTTTTCCCGTAGCTTCACCTCCCTCTCGATGAGCTTCTGCCTCCTGTTTGTCTCCTCCCGCAGCCGTTTCTCCAGGTCCTCTCTCCTCCTGCGCTCCTCCTCCAGAGCCAGCCGGCGCATCTCCATCTCCCGCTCCTGCAGGAGCCACAGTGGAACTGACACACTGTCTATCACAAACACACACAGGAGATGCGGACAGAGTTGCGATGTTACCCTGTGTTCTAGAAGCTTCTGCTTCTCAGCCTGGGCCTGTCTCAGCAGCCGCTCCATCTCCTCAATCTTGGCCATGTTGGACGCACTAGCGCTGTGTGCAGACAAAACAAGAGGTCTGGATTACCAGGGTTCCCTCTGGTCAAATGGCAAAACACCTGACCTCTCCCTGACTTTCACTGACTTTCCAATAATTCCCATTAACTATATTGAATGGAAAACAGGCCACCAGAATGGCAACAATAAATAAACTACAAAAAATATGATATTTTGCGTAGCTACTACTCATCTAAACATTCAGACCAAAAATGGCAATATTTGTTGAGATATGTATCTCAAAATGTAATAACACATTCAATAGCATCTTGATGAATGGCAACTAAAATGTAAACATGCTGCAAACGGAATTCCCTGATATTTCATGATTCAACCCAAAGAATGATCCCTGAATTTTCATGTCTGGGTTTATATACTTTAATATTCCCTGATATTCCAGAAATTCCATGAGCAGTGGGAACCCTGCATGGAGTCACTGAGAGGTGCTTGCGTTCTACCATGATATCTGTGTCTGACCTGGAGATGTTGTCAGGAGAGCCAGCGGAGAAGCTGGTCTCCAGGCTGTCGGAGCTGTCCATGCTGACTGTGTCTGATGCCAGGCTGTTGTCCAGGTAGGAGAAGGGCTCCAGGAAGACATTGGACTCGGACACCGCCCTGCCACACAAGTCACCTCTCCTCTGCCGGTCTTCGCTTGTGTGTGCGTGGCTGTTGGCTGCTGGCAGAGCACAGCCACGCACAGTCAGATCTGGAGTCCCTCAAGAAGGCTTTGAAGTCATTACATTCCCCGGCCATAATTAACTAGTGTTTCCTCAGAGTGTCTCTCATAATCTAGTCTACTGTACGTGAAGTAGGTCACGTTGAAGCTATGACACAGCATTCCACACGGACTGACAAGACGTTCGAGGGTAGAAAATGAGCATTTCTTTACGATATAATGTTAAACATATTCTCTAAACATCAGCAAATAATGTTTTTCACGAGATTGCCCTTGTTGCATAAAGAACTGAATATTGAAAGGCATGTCTGATTAACTCTATAGGACATTTCAGCTCATGCATTTCAGCTCATGCATTTCAGCGCATGCATTTCCATATGGTTTGGATCTATATAAAAGCGTATACTGTTCCCTGTGAAATATGACACAAGCAGATGAAGGTAAGATTACAGCGAACACATGGAGTTCCCACGAGGATGATCACCGTCCTAAAATAAACCTGGCCATCTTTATATTGATCAGGCCCTCTGGTGCTCCTCCCACTCACTCTTAGCCAGGCGCCTTGTGGTCAGGTCCCTGGAGGAGACAGAGAAACCTTGTGGCATAACACTCCCACAGCTGTTGCTTTGTGACAGGGGCAAGTGGGCCTATAAAAGAAGACAAGATACCGTTAAAATAACACTTTATTGATCCCTGCGGGTAAATCAAATACAATATAGCACATAACAAGATAAAGAATTACTAGACCAGCCGTATATAATCTTATATTTTTCTCAATCAAAAGCTGTGAGTTTTGGACTATATATTACTGTGTTGGTGTACTGGCCGCCTGGTGCATACCTTTGGTGGCAGATTGCGACCTAGGGATCTACCATAGGGACTAGCAGGCTGACTCCTCTTTTGAGGTAGGTTGTTCTCTCTGCTGGCCCTCCTCCTTTCTTTGAGAGACAACAGGTGCTGCATTGATCAGAAAGAAACAGTTAAACTGTTACACAGGCACCGATGACAGTTATCATGATTGTTTCCAAATGTGAGGGATTTCCCTGTAAAGACACATCTGCACTCTGCTGGTAGCTTTGTGAACTGCAAGGAGAGGAGGACTGCAATTGGTGTTCCGTACCTCTTTGATGGCTGTAGGGTTGTTAGCAAGTGCCCCAGACAATTCTGCATACTTTCCTTCCAACGTCACAAGCTTCTCTTTCTCCTAAGAATACCAGGAAATGCAGGTCATTAGGGTGAAAGTGTAGTTCTGCACTAAAATAAGTATTAATTCACTTTAAGGCGTCATACCTTCTGAAGCATGAGGAGCAAATTGTTTTTCTCTTTTTGAAAGTGTTCTCTTTCTTGCTGAGCCTGCAAGGTGATTTGTGTGGATTGTTTCTTCAGAGTCATCAGCCTTTCCTGTGGGAAACAGAACACGATGACACTAGTCACATATGCCTGGTGTCTTTACAACCAACCACTTTACAAAACATCAGTTCCACAAGAAATAGGAGCTTTCATACCGACATTACCAGTACAGTACTGGCAGGCATGAAATGGTATTGCATGTTGAAGCCGCTGCAGTGTAGAGAAGGATGTGTTGAGAGGTGGGTTTGATGGTTTTTAAGGATGTCGCTGTTCTGATTTCTACTGATAAGAATTATTCAACCTTATTTTTTTTATAACAGGGTTCATCTGACTTGAGTATACTGTATATCATCTTGGCTTTGCACAAAAACAGTACACTTTATGTATTGTTTTCTAAATATAGTTTTGTGCTTACCATTGCTGGTATTGATGTTTCCTGAAATTAGTTCATGCTTTTGTGCTGCAATTCTCACACATTTGCAGCTTTATTTTCATGCACAACCTGTAGTTCAGATTAATAACAGAGTAGATTAATATCAACAATCCAAGTTATTATTAAAGCATCGGTCAAAACCCTCAATAGAAGGGAGATTAAAAAGTTTACCACAAATACTTCCAAAAGATGTTAAGCAAAGGAATGTTTTAATTTGTGTAGTCAAGTGTATTTTAAACATGCAGTATCAATGACAGGGGAAAATTAGCGCATTAAGACATCATGCAAGAATGAGACATTCACATAGTATAATTAGGTACTTATACTAATTTAACTCATGCTTAACTGTATTGGTTTAGGTTAAAGGTATACTGTAGTAAGCGAGTGTAAGATAATACACCTTTTGTCAGATTAACCAAATGTATCCTTGCAGTCCGCTATTTTACCATTCTTTGTGCGTGCTGAAAAAACAATCAAGTAATTCTACACAGACCTAATTCCGTAAATACGAACACAAACAAAGCGGTGCAGACCGCACACAACAATAATATCCTAGCCTTCGCAATGCATTTCCAATGTGTGGGGCAGAGCATTGCTGACATGTTTTGTATATGAGTTTAATTGTATACTAGGGCTGTCCCGAATACCATTTTACAGGCTTCAAATACTTGATTGTTTTTCTGAACGAGTATTCGAATACTCGGTCGCAAAAATATACTATAAATAATAACCTAACCTGTTAACATAACCTGGTAAAAATCAAAGCAGGCGGCAGAACGTTTGTTTTTTTTAATAGCACATAACTGTACAACATCAAGTAATCATTGCTTCTAACGTTGAGTCAACTACTCACCTATGAAGACTCATATCATATATTAGCCAATAAGAGTGTATGTTGAATGAATAGCCCCGCACTCTTCTGTCGGACACAGCCAATTGCAATCGATTGTGTTGGTGACCCAGTGTAGGGCAGGCAATTATATTTAAACAGTGTTGGGCAGTAGCGTCACTACATTTCTGAGTAGCGTGGCGGTAGCGGCGCTGTTTTCTGAATCAAATAGCTTTTCAGTAGCGAAGCTACTAAT
>JAODUE010023344.1:526-23237 GCA_027564755.1 Amblyopsis hoosieri | reverse complement strand
CAGTGCAACACATCTCCTTCGCATAGAGTTGATCAGGTTGTTGATTGTGGCCTGTGGAATGTTGGTCCACTCCTCTTGAATGGCTGTGCGAAGTTGCTGGATATTGTTATATTGATTGTCGGTTAAAAGCATCTTTTTAAAAACAACATAAATTGTATGTTGAGACAAATGTTTTTCTTTGGCCTAAACTGTACATTTGCACATAGATCTAGGTCTCAGTCAATCTTTCCATGTTAAAATCAAGTTTACAAAACAAACAAATAGGGTGGTAAAAGGGTCTCTCATATATGAATACCCACAGAACAATATGTGCACTTCCTTCATATGCAAGTGTCCCTGTTAATGGGGAAAACATGAAGTTAAAAAAAAAAAAAGAAATCAAAGGAAGTGAATGTGTCGTCCTTATTTAGTTAATAAGCAGTCTGAGTGACCTCAACTTGAACCTGCCATTGTTCATATCCAATAGTTTAATAAAAAATTTAATCCATTTTGGATTCATGTATTCCTATATTAAGAAGAATCTAGAAATATGTATTTATGAACCTACAATATTTGTCTGCTTTCTTAAATGATTATGGTCTCATTCATTCATGTTAAATGCAACATTGAATGCATGTTGTAGTAGGTTATGCATGTTTATGTATACATGTCAAATTAAGTAGTATGTGGTAATGTGCAAACCACTGTACAGTATACATATACTACTGTGTGTGCATGTGAAACATATTAATTGATGGGCCATACTGGGAACATACTAGGAAAACGTTCAGACATGTAGAGTATGTTCCTAAATAAAATGAATACAAATTGCACAGATTTTGCTACTTATTTTTATGTTTTTAAGAGGACTGGTTATTGATTTCCAAGAGGCCGCTCAGATATAAAACAGAGATACTATATCTTCCAAGCTGCTGTAAGTTGAAGATGTTGTTGGTGTATGTGCGTGTACCAGGGAGGAAGTGATCCTGACTCCCAGTCTGAGGAGTAGAAGAGAGGCCTTCCATAGGCCACACTGTCCCTTGTGATAGACCTTATCTGGGTTGGCAGCCACTTCCCCTCCCTGCCTCTACGCTCCGTGGTATTCTTCTGTCACAGCCACCCTAACCTTGGCTCTGGCTCGATCCACTTGCAAGTGTTAGTACTGTACACCAGCTTCTGCAGCTACAAACTGAATGTAAACGCAAGGCATAAATCGCTGTCTATAATCCTCAAGTGCTTGGGTGTGTTCTGAGGCAGACATTGGTATAAAAGAGACTGAAGCCCTCCACACGGCAGGTTGAAGATACTGCTACAGGAATGCCTATGTCACTCTCGGTTCTGTTGCTGCTTTCTGTACGGCTAAAGAGAGGAAGTTTTCATCTGCCTTGTGAAACACAGTCACGTGCATCATGCACTTTTGTGCTTGTGTGTGTGTGTCTTTTGTTGTGAAATGAGAAACAGTTCCTTGTACTGGTATATCCAATGTGTAATAACTACCAATACCCTGTGCACTTACCATTAAATTAACCATATTTTGAAGTAGCTCATTATAACATTGCATTTTGCTTGCTTACCAAATCGTGTACATACCCAAATAAGGGCATAAGTAATCATAGAAACCTCCAATGAAATCATTGCACAAAGGCCTGTCTCTCTGTGTGAAAAAAGGGTGTGTTTCTAGGAGGCCTTCGTCACACACGAGGCCGTGGTTAATAATGTCTGCAGCACTATGGAGGCAGACAGTTTTGTTATTAGTGTGCTGAGAAAAAAACTCTTCCCTCTACACCAGCGGCTTTCAAACTGTGGGTCGGGACCCACAGATGGGTCACTGAGTGGGAGTGAGTGGGTCGTGAAAATTGCAAGCGGCCATTGAATGAATGGAGAATATCAATGGTAATGGTTGGGGAAAAATAGCCTACTTGTACCTGATTGGATTACATCCTATTTAGCCATGCACACCATAGATTCTGGAGCTCTCTGCTCAAAAATAATTGGTGCACACAACCATGTATAGCATTAGCTAAAATTGAGAAAAAATTTTCAAAATATGTTACCGGAACTTGGTGTGTATCTAAATCGATCTCTCTAGGTGGGTCTTGGTACAATACAGTTTGGGAACCGCTGCTCTACACTATTCGTAATAATACGGTATGGGCAAAAACGTCAGTGTTCTGGCATACACTGTCAAACAATGCTCAAAATAAAATAGCAGGTCTGGAATTACAAAATGAGACAGGAACAATGATTATTTAGCTCTTTATTAATAATAGTTTGTATGGAGGTAGAAGTAATGTTTTCTCTTTAATCACACATTTAGAGATGCATCACCCTTTCTGGCATTAACAATGTCACATAAATTGCCCCAAAAACATTATTGGCTTAAAATGTGCTGCTTTAAAGTGAGAGCATATACAGTAGGCTACATAAGATTAATTGTATGCTACAAAGTTGAACAGAAGCTGCATGAGATAAAACCAATTACGATCTTTATTTGAAATGAAAAATATGAATCAGTTCCTACGATTTTACAAGCTGGGTTATCTTGTATCACAGTCTCTATGAACATGTGACAAATACCACTGTTACCAAACCTACATATAGCCTACTTCCTGCCCAAATGGGACATATCCTATATAACAGAAATGATGGGTGAATAATGAGTATATGTAATAGTATTTCACAAAAATATGTGGTTAAATCCATAGCCTGAATGTATGCTGCTTAACTTTCTTTCCCATCTTTTGTTTTACAAAAAACAAAGCAATTTCAAGTTCAGGTATGTCTTATAATTTCTAAAGCCAGTAGGATTTAAAATAAATTGGTTTACATGGACTGACTCATGGTTTATAATAAAGCGCAATTTTTTTAACCTAAATATTTAGACCCAAAAGTGCTTTGGCACTAATTGTATAGTAAAATTCCTAATTGTTTATAATTATACTCAAAAACAAATTTGTCAAGACACAGTTTGCATCTTGATGAAAAGTTTGTGGTGTGCTTCTAGTTCACTGTCACGCATTCTTAATGGTAAGATGTGAGAGCTTGACCTGGTTGTCTACAGCGAAGTTGTACATGCACCAAATGCAACACTTCAGCACAAAATTTGAAAGTTTAGCTACAAAATGATTTGTAAGTGTGCAGTGTGCCTGTGAGAATACCTGGCAATAATAACCAATGGTACATAAAACAAACAAGTACAAGAGGCGAGAAAACCTAAACACCACCTGACACAAAGCATCACATGCTGACAACCAGCACAAGTGTTTTTCCTTAATAAACTCAAACAAGCATAAATTACAGGTTATAGCTACCAGGCCATTTGTATGACAGTCAATGAAACCACAGATAAAGTTTAACAGGATTGTATAACAATCCACCTAACATGTAGCATGCATCCTAAATTATTAATTATGTTGGGAGCCAGCACCATCTAATGGCCCACATATGTAGTGCAGTTCTAATCAATCATTCCTGTACAATTGATAGGACAGATTTGATCAAAAAGTATGACGACTACATATTTACTATAAAATCATCTTTATTGCAGAAATGTTATCAGATAAAACAAAAGAGACATGCATGTGTGTGTTTTGTGGGGAAGAGCTAGAACTAATAAAAACAAAAGTCTGACCAAATGAAACTTCGTAATGGGTTATAAAACCCACTGCGCATTCTGTATATACATAAAGGAAATTAATGTCAAAGTCAACAGTTAATTTGGTCTATAATTAAGTCCCAACATCACTGACTGGAACTGCCACTATAGAAGATTTGAACTGGGACTGCAAGAAAAACTCATGTCTTGACTGCTGTGTCTCTGGATTTGTAGATAACACCTCTGCTCTTCAGCTCCCTCACCACACCTAGAGGTTAGATCGGAGGGAAATCAGGTTAGAGTACAATTAAGGCTGTATGCCAAGAAGACGTATATGCATTATGGATTGCCCTTGTGTAGGACTCAAAGACGAGTGATGTGCTGACAAAGGAATAGGGATATTTAAGCAGCAGGTACCTGGGGGTAATCGTCCCGTCACAGTAACAGCATACACACCTGGCTTAAAGTTACCTGTGTAGACACCATGGGGATGACATTGTAACACACCATTAGAAATGTATTGCGCCGCTAGAGGTGAAATTCTTGGACCTGCGCAAGACGGACGAAAGCGAAAGCAATTGCCAAGAATGTTTTCATTAATCAAGAACGGATTCATTTTAGTTTGTTTAAAGTGGACAACATTGGATTTTATTTTGTAATGTAGCAAAGTAAATGAAAATAGTTTGTTTTTAATTGACGATTAAAGCAAAAATACATTTGTTTTCTACTGTTAATACTCTTTTGACCATGAGGAATATTTCATCACGGTCATTCTCTAGCCCTCCGTTCTGTGTGTTCACTGAAAAATAAGATGTGGTCCTACACACGCCTGGCTCTCTACATGGGAAAATGAACAGTGTTTGCATAACGCACCACACAACACCTGCCTTGGAAATGTGTATCTAATGTGAGGGGCTGAGCTGAGGAGTACTAATAGGCATATTTGCTTTGCAATGGGACGATATAAAAAAATATCACGATTATCCTGGCCAAAATAATTGCGATAGATGATATTATCACGATCATTTATTATTTTATTATTAAACTTTTAAAATGGCACTAAAACATACTGGAATCACAAATTTTATTAAGAAACAATCATTTTTATTATGACATGTATTTTATATTTTTTGTTTTCAAACCAGTATTTCAACAAATTTGATGTATCTTTTTTATGTGGGGGACACAACGGGCAAGCCGAGCCTTCAGCCATGGTGGTGATTGACTGGAAAGGTGCAGGCTAATACAATAAATTACTAAATACTGTACAAGTGAGCTATACAGCTTTTTTACAAGTCAATGTGAAAACATTCATACTTATGTGAGGATATTCATGATTATCACGATAATGGATATTCACCACGATATGATCATAGTCAGTATTTTAAATCGCAATAAGCGATAATATCGCATATCATCCCATCCCTAGTATCAGTACAGTATGAAAATATGTTGGCTTAATAGGCTACAAATAATGTAAAATTGTCACAATCAGAATTGAGAATTTGGACTCATTCACACATACTGCTTTTTATTGTTAAAATTATGCATTATACAGGATTTCTTACCGATCCTCTGCCATTTAGCCACCCAACTGTCCTCAGGACTCATCATGCCTATGACTCTGTGAATATACAGTGACATAATACAAAATAGGTGGAATTCAGAATCCATAACCGGTGTGAAAGCTATTTCAAATATTTACCCATCGAATGAAGAACTAGTGCACTCGTATACCATCTCCCTGTTCCCCTTCATCTGAAGATATGATTCACAGTTGTCACAGCCGTCGTATTCAAACTGGTCAATTGTCTGAGGCAAGACATAATGGAACAGAACATATTTGTCACGGTTTAGTCACACAATACGTAGAAGAAATGCTATATCAGAATCAGAATCAATATCGGAATGAAACTATATCAGACTCCTGCATGTTGACTTGACTCAAGACACAGCGCGTTTTGGTCTAAACTCACGTCTCTAAAGTTGAAAAACATACTGATATCTTATTTTAGCTCAGTAGTCTACATTACACAAAAACACAGGCAGGTTAATAGCATGGTTAATCTTAAAGCAGAGCTAAAGACAGGTGAAAGCGTTGCACAAAAGCTAACATTATGCTAATACATTACTCTAACAATATGTAAGCCTAGCTGCTATTGGTACCTTTACGAGTGAGCATAAAAGACAAGCCCGCAAATGGCGAATGTCTTTAGGGACTGTTTCCAATGCCATTGTATAAAGTTGCTGGCGAAACACTGTTTACTAACAATATAATACTGTCCTAATGACTTTCTATCGCTTAGTTTTCACGACACGTAATTTGCATATATGCGACCTTGCAGGACAAAGGACCACCATTGGCATGCCCGAGAAGCGCCTGTCTAAAAACGATTATGTCATGGTAGGTAGGCTATTGTATGCCCTCTAGTGGGATACATGTTTTTTGCAGTCAAAGGCATATCATCTGTGTGATTCACACACTGAAAACCGATGTAGGCTAAATCTATGATCAATGTTGCAAACATAATTATTTCTAGGATCCATACATAGAAATATAGATCCCACAAAATATTATTATAAAATTAGGGTCTGAAATTGGAAAAAACTAGGCCTATTGATGGGGTATTATCAAATAGACTGATGTCACTGTCTTTGCCTATACTGTATGTCTGGATGAGGCAAAGTAATGTTAGACAGCCTCATTACAGTACTTATACAAACCAAACATTACATTTTCTCTTAATACATTGCTCGCAGGTTATCAAACCGTTTCCAAGCTCCGAGCTACGTCATTTTAAAAATCACCTCAACGGCTCGGGGACATTCAACGGTTCTGAAAATTAGAAGTGCAGTGCGAGTGAGGTGAGATTAGTTATTAATAAATAAATAATAAAATATTTATATCTCGAAAAATGTTAAGTTTAGCAGCCACCACATTTGTAATTAAGTTTGATGTGGGTGGGAGTGTTTTTGTGCATGTTAACTACCGTACGTAAATTAAGTTAGCTACTATAGTAAAGTACTGTAAGTTAGCAGAGACGTTTCTACCGGTACCGTAGTTAGACTCCCGTACGAGTACGGTACCGGTAGGGCTATTCAACTTACCTGGTGCAACTCCATTAAACAAAGTGCATGCTCAAGCCGTTCTGAATTATATTACAGGTATAAGTATGGATACAGGCGAAACTTTATTCTCAATCAACCCAACCAACTTCCCCACCAAACTGTGGCAATTGGTGAACAATCCCACAATCACAGTCATTCACTGGGATAGCAGTGGAGAACATGTGGTCATTGAGCAGAACATGTTCGAGAAACAGTTCCTGGATCCCGAGAAGAAAGACTGTGATAGCCATCACTTCAAAACAAATAACTTTGCCAGCTTTATACGTCAATTGAATCTCTACGGTTTTCGCAAGGTTACTTACAATAAGTTGTATCATAGCCACGGAGTGCATCATTATCGAAATCCAAACTTCAAACGAGGCCACCCTGAACGTCTGGAACTTCTGAAGAGACTTACTGTCAGCAATAAGGCCAAAATAGAGGCTGGCGTTGAGGTGCCTTCTCGCCGTCATCGAGTCTCATGTGGTGAAAATGTCAAAAATAAATATGATAAAACAGGTAAATTAACCATAAAGTATGAATAAGCAGTATATGGACACAGTTTATTTTAGCAAGTGACAAAGTTTGATATAACTTGATATAAGGAAACCATATAGTCTCTATAGTGTTCCAATTCAGTTTTTTTTTTCTTTCATACAACCTATGATTACTTTTCTTCAGAAATTGTGGAAACAAAAGGGGTATTCCATCCAGCTATATCTCATCCCACCAGAGAGTACAAGGGAACGCCAGTTCCACCACGTAACTGGATGATCCATAAGGGTGCACCCTCACCTCAAATGTTCTATACTAAAAGTGGTATCCCAATACCTGTCTTCTCCCGCTACAGTGGAGAAGCCTCTGCCTCTTCTGTTGCCCACATTCAACAGGGTTACCAAGGTTATGCAAGCCCTGGCCCAGAGTTTTCCACTTTTATCCCCCAATATCCATCTGGTTTCTACTCCGGTAAGTATGATGACTAGCATAGTGTATACTGTATGGCAAGGCCATTTTAACTTTCTGTAAGATTAATCTTTTTCTGTGTCTTTTCCCAAAGGTTTTCAGTACCACCCCCAAGGCCCAATGAGTTTTACAGGTGGCAGCCATCAAACAGCCCCATACTCTCACCTGCACTGTTGCCAGGTAGGTGAGGTGTAATGTACTGTTGAGGTTGTTTTAGGAAGGATTCTGGCACTAAGCATGCTACTCACATTTAGGTTAATGGGACCAAAACTGCATGAAACTGCATGTTTAATGGAACATTCATATTCTTTATTCAATATTATAGCCAAATTACCCCATAAGCCAAATGTTTCCTGGGAACCACTGCCAGGATTCACAGGGGTGTGAATTCCAGAATATGAAGAGAAATGATATAAACCTAGACACAGTTTTCCAACTTGTTGATGAACTGGATGAAGGATGCCTTCAGAGTCATGTAGTTAAAGTTGACACTCCAGAGAAGCCTGTGTGTAAACCACCTACCAGCATGAACAGTATCATGGCAGAGACTCCCTCAGCTAACTCAATGCTGGCATTCTCATCGCATGCTGACACTGCAGTAGAAAGCGCTATCAAACAGGTAATTTGCCTTTTAAAATTCCTATATGAAACATATATAGCCGACTGTGATATACACACTATATAATGTGAATTTTCCTGTGGCCTTGCAGGAGAGGTAAGGGTAGGGACAGCGTTATTGGCAGTCAAGGTTAAATAAAGGTCAGTATTACCTGGGAACAATCCCTAAGTCTCAGAATAGTATGTTATTGAAAACGCTACAATCTACCATTCAAACTGCAACATTTAAATTTATATATTTCCTGATGATTCTAAATCTGTGTTAAAGGTCTTGGCATTCTTTTTTCCAGATGTAATACACTGAAGAGTCATGATGGCTGATGTTCTTTTGAGTACCCTCCAGGATAAAAAACATGGGTAGTGCTGCTTCTTCTTCTCATTAATGCGATTTTAGTTTTTAACCATTTTACATAACGTTTTTATTTAGACTGTAACTATTTTGATACCTACACTATAAAACATTTTGTCCTATATACCTTGATTTAATATTAAAATGGTACATGTCAAAATAACAAAGTTGTATGTTTTTAAAGCACATATTGTTTAAATAAATGAATAACTACAACCGTTAATGTTACGTTAAAGCGTATATTTCATCACTGTGATTGACAGTTTTGCAGGGTTTTCCACTAGAGGGAGCCCTGCAATAGCTTTTGTTTCAGAGGCCGCTGCGCTCCGCCCTCGCTGACAGACAGACAGCAGGTAGACAGTGAATGAGATCCCAAGGGAAAGAATCCAGGAGGTACACTTCGGGTCGTTGGTATTGCACGGTGTGTTTCTTTGGCTTATCACAATTTTACGAACAAAATTGGAGCTTGGACGACTTTTGTTCTTTATATTTGGTTGTCCAGAGCCGTTGGTTGTTTGTATGCAGCTGTCAGCCACTTTTTCCTCCTGAGGATCGTATCAAATTTGTTCTCGTCCAACACAGACTGAACTTGGGAAATACTTTTGAGAAAGAGCTGCGAACATGTTTTGATGCAGAGCACGCGTAACACGATGAACTTGTAGGCCGAACTTTATGGATATTTTACAAAAACGACACTTGGTTTAGGACCCTATTTAATTAAATAGTTATAGCATATGAAGTAAGGTCCGTTTGGTTTTGGTTAATCATTAAAGAGTCCAGTGTGCTCTATTCACTAACTTTTTCGTGGATTACTTTTTTCTCACCGGCGCGGTTGTAGGTTAAAGTGTTCACGCACAGTAGCCTACTGTTTCGTTTTACAACATGGTTAATATAATTACTGCTGCAACCCTTATTTCAACGTTTGAAGTTAAACTTGAAGTAGTCTGTATTTTTTCTCGTGGTATTACTGAGAGACTATAACGCGTGGATGAACTAATAGCGCTTGCGTTATCTGGCAACCTGTTGCATTGGTCGCTAACTTTGATGTAGCCTGCTGCAATAAACAATATGGTTCTCTGGACCCGACTCAATCGCAGAGAATACTGCAGTTCGGCCATATCTGCACGATGCAAATGAGGACATTTCTTGTGTTTTTCTCGTGAATGGCGAGGCTGTTTGAAACCATATGCGCATACAAAGCTTTTACATTTTGTCTGTGTTGTAATTGTGCATATACTTTTCCACCGACGTTAGTGACACTGGATATATGGTAGGATAGCTTATAATAATTTGTGTTTAAGGAATATTTCTGTAGGGGGTTTGGCCAGTTTTGGTGCAGATAGTTTCATCACTACAGTGAGTGATAGGCTATTAAAGCATGCAACTATTTTAGCGAGTAAGCTACGGGTAGGCTACACATGAGTTAGGCCACTATGGAATTTATAAGTTTGGATTGGATATCTTAACGAATAGTTGGACTACTCAAGTTGCCAAAGAAGAGAGGACTGTGGACACTTTTTTTCCCTCTCTCTCTCGTTCCGTGTCATCTCCGGTGGTTGTAGCCTTTGAGGTCCACAATGTGCGGCCGGAGACCGCCGTTGCAGCCCAAGCAATGACTGTTCCTCAGCGGCGTCTGGCCGGTCTCTGGCCGTGGCTGCTCATGGCGGCCCTGCAGGTTGTGTTCGGTCAGACAGGCCTGGAGCTGGCTGCAGCTGTGGAGTCCGAACGCACGGCCCTCAGAGCTGTCATCAAGGTGACACTACTGAAGCATGAGCCAACGGGGAAGGCCATCACTCTGGAAGGGATGTTCGTGGGAGGAAGCGCAGGTTATGCAGAGGGGAAACTAATGCAGGTAGGTGGCATAAGATGTGTAAATAATCGCCAAAAGCGAACCGTTGTTCTAGGGCCACTGTGTTATTTGTCAGTCAGTGAATTGGAAATCACAGGCTAACTCGAGACCAAAGCATTGCATGTATCCTAATGCATATTAATTTGTAGTATTTCCATGAGCACAAGCCAGCCATTCGCCTACTGTCTTTCAGTCTATCTGTGAAGTCACTCGTGATTGGACCCACCTGTTTTTATAGCCTAATTACATACCATCAACGACCAAGTAAATATTGTTGAACCAACTGCCATATAGCAGTGGCCCTGGATTAAAATAATATGGTGTTCTTCACTACTAGCCTGTTGTACTTCTGCAGCAGTTTTAAACTACCACACTTCCACACTCAGTTTGCGATGACAGAACACCCAGATTCTTTCAACAATAGTGTTGACATACACATGTTATTGAGGTTGGATGTTTTCATTTATTTTCTACTTTTCCCAGTACACTCTTGCCAATAAAATATTTGCATGGGCTGCCAACCTCTACCCACAACGTTTCAAAGTTGATAGCTTTGTATTCCCCTAACTATTAAGAGCATCCAGTGCTCTTTCAATGTTTGCCTTTTTAAGAAGGGGCTTAGTTTAAGACTCCTAAACAACAAACCAAATTGTGTATAGACCGATGCAAACCTGTAATTTAAGCAAAGGCGGTTGTGCGATTTTGAAAGAACTGCCACTGCTTTGCAGTTGTGAAGTATGTGATCTTTTCATGCATTTTTAAGATTCAGTAGTGGATTTAGGTTGCTGGGACATAAAGCAAGGCTCTGTCAATGTATTACCTTCTCCAAAGAAACAAGGTACGACATGTTTAAGTTACTGTGGGATCTTGTCTCTCCTCACTCACCAGGTGGGGGGAGTTTTTGTACATTTTCTGTTATTTGAATGCCATGAGAAATACTAAAGATTGCATTAATTGATCAGGACTTACTTGGCCTCTCTACAGAGAATGCCTATACTTATACACTTGCTGTTTACACCTTCACATATAAGTGATTAGCTCTCGTGTGTTAAAAGTTAGAATGGATGGATGCCAAATACAAATGTACACAGGGATCGGTTCATTAAGATAAAAGCCAGTTCCATATAACTTACATACGGGTATGTTACGGTTCTATATTGAAACTTGGCAATAGGACGCATGAGGCAGAAACCAACCAGGGTTGTTGTTTGAAGAGCCCGCCAGGATTTCCTTGAAGGTGTGAAGTGAGTGGCGGTCACTCACCTGTTACCACTAATACTGTTCCCTCTGCTATGGACAGCATGGCGACAGCCTAATCCTATGCTGACAAGATCCCAAGTTTCCCCTTTAGGTGGTCACAAATGCCTTTAGAGTTTACTTTGGGCTTAATGTGACGTTTCTACCTTGTAGAGGTCAGTTAGCGTATTTAAGACACTGAGGCTCATTTTCCCAGTTTGCACCCTCAATTCAGTGTGTGTGTGTGTTGTGCAGGAGGATGCTCTTTGTTGCAACCCAAGCCTGTCCCAACAGGTCCTCATTGCCTTGGCAAGCTGCTGTCTGTTCCTGTCCTAAAGCCAATTCAGGGGTGGGGGTGCTAGAAAAGAGGTTTAGTTCTTTAGGTATAGGTCTCCCTCAACTATATTACTCCTTTACATGCTCTCGCCCTCTCTTAAATCACACCTTGTCATATAGTGGCTTTGTGATCTGTCTATTGATACGGTCTACATTAACAATATAGATCCCGGCGTCAGTGAAGTTGATGCACTGCACACATTATGAGGCAAATAGCTTAAGGGCCTAGTAGAGGGGTAAGGTCGTAAGACAGGCCCTAACACTTGGGAATTCAGTAGTACACCCCGCCCCCCCCTCTTCTAAGTCAGGCATGTATCACTCATAGTTCCTGGGGCTACTCTGAATTTGACTCTCATCTGTGGTACAGCATCACAGCCAGTTTTCATAACCCGCAGTAATTACACCTCTTTGGCCACATTTGATCTTCTTAAGCATGTTGTCTCTGTTGGCCACAAGTTGGCCCGCTGCACCATTAGTCTTGCCTTGCATTCACTCTTGATTGCTACAATAACAAGGTGTGGCATGAAGGGGAAAGTTCTGCTCCTTTTATAACATGTTTTTTTTTTGGTGCAGTTAAGTATATCTAGATCAATATTTTGTTGCGGTTACTAGGAATTGTAGTTCTCTTAAACAGTGTCTAACATACTTAGTTAGATATAGCGCATACAGTGCTTTTATATGCCCTAATGGATCATATTGATCTTGTTTGTTTAGCCCCCATAATGATTCAATAGGTGAGTGGTTGAGGTGAATTTTCAACTTTTACATTTTTGCAGTGACTGTTATGTCTTACTCTGATCTATTAACCTGTTTAAACTGTAATCTGTCTGGTAGAATGCCCTGTCCTCTCAGTGAACAGGCTTTCTGGAACACTCACTTGGCACTGGCCAGCCTATTAGAACAAAATGCAAGTGCCGAGGAATTTTGACTCTTTCCCCTTTCCCAAACAAAGCATGCCAAGTGGCCAGACGAAAAGTGAAAAGGCTTCTGGGATAGTGTTGAACCTGAGAAGATTGCCGGGTATCCTCTAGGCGCAGGGGAGAGGAGGAGTTGGTTACGCCCGCTCCACCATTTGAAGTTAACCCTCCAATAGAGATTCAGCCTAGTTAAAAGAAGCTATATTTTAAAAGCCCTCATTTCCTGCTCAGTCCCTTTTGAATACCATTTGCTGCTTTGCTTTGTGCATTTGGGGCTTCATACCAGTGAAAGGTTTCAATTGACCTTTGTAGCTTTCATGAGATCAGATATAATTAAGGCAGAACGCTGGCTAACTCCGCACCACTTAACATTCTTTTTCTTTCCCTCTTAATGTCCCATGAGACCTTGAGTGGGTTCTCCTCTCACTGGGCCTCGAACACTTCCAGACCGCTCAGTTATCCCGCTGGCCCGGCTACCGCTCTCCTCGGCACTGCCGTTGGGGAGCACCAGTTGTGAGGGCGGAGGCCAATGTCGAGGGAGAAGATCAAAGCGTTGTCCAGCGCCGAATGTGACCTGAGATGATTAAATACGGAGACTGTTTACTCTACACTTCCCATACGGGGCCCTCCGCTCCCCCTCCCTGCAGATTTCCTGTCCATACTTCCTATCTCCCTGGATGAGATAGCAGCCTCTCCTGGGTTTTTCAAATGGACACTGCTCTCATTGGCCATTGGTGGAGAGTGCTTACTCAAATCTGTGCATGTTCCCGCAACTTTGAGAGCAGGTTGGAGGTAATACGTGTAAACTGCAATAATATTAATAATAATAATAATTATAAAATGCTAGCTAAGTTACACAGCTGCTAGCTATCTACTTCTCAGCCTCTTGTGCAGCTGACATGCTTTCATCTTCAAAGAACCATGGTTGTGAGAAGCCAGCTGAACTTGGCATTAGTGTGCATCAGTTGAATCTCCCATCGCATTGACAAATGCTAATTCTTTTCTCTTTTTTTTTTTTCCTGGTTGGAAAAATCTTATTGTGAACCTTGGACTTAAGTTAGCGAGCGGAGACATTTGGCAAACAGATTTCCTTTTGTAGTTAAAGACCCATGTCTTGTTGCAATACAACAAAGAAACTAGTAGTCCTGTCCCCAATTCTAGCCTCGCTACATGTGGACCATGATCACGTCTGGCATCCAAGCCTGTGCTATTTTCTCTGGTATGGTCACCATATGAGACCTCAACATAAACAGCACGTCTCCATCCTATCTGCCCCTTGGCCACAGAGCAGTTATGTAGCGATAGGAATGAAATGGCTTTAAGCTCACAATTTTCCCCTGCTTGCTTGGAGTGCCTTTGATAAGAATGCTGGCTTTGCCACTATTTAAATGGTGTTTATTTAGTACGCGGAGACAAATGTTTCAATTTTATCCGGAGATATGAGAGTGTTTTTAAGTGCGCTTGTTATCTCGAGTCATAAGATCTAGGGCATAATGTTAAAAGTTAGCTAATTAGTTGATGATCTTTAGAGTTCAGAGTTTGCCTTTTATTTTAGTCCAAAACTGCCAATTTTATTCTACTGTTGATCAAATAATGCTACCCTGCTTTGTCTGTAAAATATACTTTTCATACCTCCGGCTGACCTCAGGCGGGTTTGGCCAGTCAGGCAAGGTCTGGCCTAAGGTTTTCTCCTGATGAGGAATCTCACAAGTCTACAGTACAGGAAGTCCTCTTCACCCTGTTCCAAGGGAGATGACTGCCGAGACGGTTCTCAGGGCGATGGGCAGGTGTGGAGATGTGTAAAATCTCTGGAGTCTCCCGGCCCCTTATTTTTAAGTCATTAGGTCCTGCTCTGGAATTCCTGAATGTGTCCGTCAGGCCCGTGTTATACAACACATTATTTTCTGCTTTTCATAGCTCTCTTCTTACAGATAATGTTGCATGTGCTGCCACTGTTTGACTCACTCTCAAACTAACTTCATTGTGTATAATTTGGCATGATGGTAGGGTTAAAGTGGGCTCCTGTAAACACATACACATGCACACGGGCGTGCACACACATAATATGACCACTGGTGTGCTTCGTTATGCATCTGTGGTGTGATATTTAAAGTAATTTAATTTCATGGCGTTTGAATGCAAAACACTAATTATTTTAGTGAATTAATTTATAATACTTTTAGGTTTATATGTGTATGTGTATGGAAATGCCCTACTATTGGTTTTGAAATGGTTGTGACTGAGTATTCGCATGCACACACAGGGAAAATTAAATATGGTAAAGACATTATTATTGGTATCCTTTATGGAGTTGGAGGGATGAGAGAAGAAATACAAGAAGCACTACCAAGTTGTTTTGGCTGCCTGTCCTTTTATATCCCTATTTTGTGTGTGTGTGTGTGTGTGTGTGTGTGATGTGAGAAGCAGTCATGGCTCACCTGTTGGCATGAAGTGGGGTCATCTGTTATACAATTTACGCACTCACAAACGCACATGAAAACAGATTTGATATTAATAGCAATGAGGTTGTCTCTTTTTGTTTGCTTTTGCCCTGATGAGCATTTTTCCACTAGTCACTCTTCTAAGCTGTGTTGTTGTGTGGCCATGCATGGAGCGTTATGAGTCATCACCAAAATACTACTGTCCCAGGAACAGCACACAGCCAGTCGCACGCACGCACACACAGGCACACTAATGCAGCTATACCTTACCTTGATATACTGTAGCCATGCATGTTCCTGTTGGGGTCAGTGGAATTCAATTATCTAAGATTCACAGGGTGGAATTGTTAGAGAGTCCCCTGCGTTTTTACATACTAAGTGAGATGGTATCTGGCGTGACCTTTCTGAATTCGTCCTGACATACCCGGTCAAGTGAAGCACCTGTCTCTTTCCAGTTGAAACTGATCCATTGGGAGTACAGAGGAAAAGCTTGGTGATCCAGTGCAAGTGCAAGGGCCAAGCTGTCCCTTCCCTGGGGATCAAGGCCACATTAATGGAGATTTACAGAGAGCCATTTTGCAGCAGATGACTATGGCACGACACTGCAGAGTGCGCTGCATGCAATAACAGTGGGAAAATTAAAAGCACATTAAAAGTCAATTGACTGTTAATTCTAGCTGAATGAAATGTAGGCTTGCTTTTGTATTTACGGGAGTATTTACGAGAGTAAAAAGTATCTAGCCCATTTTGGTCCTATCTTCCATATGTGTGTGTATGTGCCTGCACACGTATTTGTTTTTACAATAAAAAAAATAATGTACAATCTGTAATCAAACACAAATATGCAAACACACTCTTATAGTTTTGCTTCTCTCTCTCTCTCTCTCTCTCTTCTGTGTCTCCCCCCCCCCCTTCCTCCTTGTTTTTAACCACCCGTCCCGTCTTGTTTTGGACAGAGCATTAAAATACTTAAAGTCGTTACATGTGCTTTGGTGTCCGGGACAGAAATACATCCTTTGAAACGGCAGGAAGTTCTTAGTTTGCAGAGAGGCCAGAGGAAAAGAGTCATCACCATACCACAGATTAATTCTTGGTGACAAAAACTCCCTTTCTGTCCCTCCAGTGTTTTAAAAGTAAGCGCACTCCGCAGCCTACGCAGTAACTTGGTATGACCCAACAGAGGCACTGTGATGCATATGGTAAGACCACAGGACTGTTTTGTAAACAGGGTTTGTTGCAGAAATCGACATCTCCACTTCTCACGCAGAGCGATCTTTGGTAAATAAGAGCATCTGGGCGAAACATAATTTGTGACATCGAGCGCGCACACACACACACACACATGCATAAAATGTTCTACAACTCAGTGGGCTTTCACCTGTACAGCCTTTGTTTGTGTGTGTGTGAGAGAGAGAGTATTTGCACTACGTGCACGTATGAGCGCACGTGTCCGTGATGTGTGTGAGATCATTTACCAAACTCTATTAAACGGGATCAAAGTGACTTAGATCTCTCAGCGCTGCGTGACAACAAAAGCCATATTGTAACCTCAGATTGAGGGAGATAACTCCGCTGACAGAATATGCTTTATGTCTCTACAAGTCACATGGCCACTTCCAAACAGCATGTTCCGTTTCTGGCCCTTTTTTCTTAGCTCCGGCTTTAGAAAGGCTCCAGTGTTTGTGGCAGTAATAGCGCTCTTGTCGTCCCTGTTAAAGCAGAGTGGCGAGCTGGTGTCTGATGGAAGACATTACTCACCTTGGAAGATTAGTCACCATGGCAGTGTCTCGGCTAACACTTAAACAAATGGCATTTACCTTGGGAGAGAGACATAACACTTAGCTCCGCTGACCCGAGACAAAGACAGTTATTGCAGGCTGTAACGGTGTGTTTAATGGGCTGCTTCATTATCGGTGTGGGCTTTAAATTATGCTGGGGGTCTTTTCTCACTCTTGTTTTTTATTTCCTTCACAGCGTTCCTGGTAAATGTGCAAATTCCATTTTACACTGAGCTTGGTGGCTTTTTACAAAATGTACGATTTGCTTGCCGGTCGTAACGTTTGCTAATTTTATGTTTTTTATTCCATATGCCATGTCGTCGTCTTCATGGGAACTGTAGCCCCTTCCCAGCCCGTCTCCAGTCTCATGCGAGCATGGCTGCCCGCATGACAGCTGGTCGCCCAAGCGCACTTAATTCAAATGCACGCGCTTTCGGCTTCGACGGGCGCTTCTGACAGAACAGTGGCTTTCTAACTGACTTCCTGCTCTCTGCACACCTGCAGGGGTCGAGAGCTCTAGTGGGTCCCCTTGAAGGAGTTAAGCTAAATATGTATTGTTGGACCCTTGTGGGAAGCAGTCACATGCTATTGTTGGAGAGAACCCCAAATACTTTGGTAGCAGGGACCCTCTACACTGTATGCACAGCCACATACGTGCAGTGCACATAAATGCATGTTAAATCCCTATACAGCAGGTGCAGTATACACAAGACATCCTCTAGATTCAAGTAATATATCAAAACGTAAGGCACAGTATTCATACAAATCACACCTGTCGTCCTGTTGCAGCTTGTTCTGTACTAGTGCGACGGTGGTGAGGTTGTAGTTAACTTAAACCTCACTATCCGACCCCTTAAGGATACGGGTTGAAGTCCCCGGTGCGCACTGCCCTGCACAGTACAACTAGCTAGAGCCATATGTTGTGCACTCCACACAGCACACACTAGGACCTTCCTTTACTGTAAGTATGTGAAAACAAACATTACCACAGGCCATCTATTAGTGTTGCTCACGGTGGAATGACCGTGCAGGGGGGGTTCAGTTTGTAGCCAAACTGCACCCCCCCTTCCCCCCTCCAGTGATGCCTGCTTCAAAGACAACTAACCTCAACTAGACCGGGCCTGGCGTCCTCTCTGAGGGCCCCGAGGAGGGGCGTGCGTATCTAGAGAGTTTTTTCCTCCCTCCTCCCTGTTGGCCATAACCTAGCTAGCTGCAAAAGCAGTGATTAGTAGCTGTCCCTCGCGGTGCCTCTCTCTCTTGTCCAAAGTAAATACCTTGGCACTTAACCGGAATGCCGGGGGACTGCTGTTTAGTCCAGTCACCAGCACTGTGCATGGTTAACCCTTAGGTGGCCTGCGTTAGTCAAGGAACTCACAGAAAATGCGCTCATGGGGGGGTGGTTATACATAAAACAATTTTTTTTTTTTTTTTTTTTAACTACGTAGTCAAAAAAAACGTCAGTCAGCATGCTCTGGGCACACGGCAGCTCATCGACAGCATGTGAGAGGCGGACTGTATTTTAATGGAAGCACTGTGATCAGCCTTTCACCTTGTAACCTCTCCAATAGAAAGCCAGCCATAAACCCAGAAAAGAGCAAAAGTGCCGTTTGTTGGCTAACAGTTATGGTATTGGGGCTGTGTACTATACTGTATAATCTCTTGGTGTTTGTACAAGTCAAGCCCTTCCTGTTGCCTGCAATTTAAACCAGCAGATTGCTTTCTGGTGGCTGAATGGAGTAAGATATGGGCCCTATAGTTTAAGGTTACCATAGCATTATGCTGCAGTGCATTTTGATAGCAAAGTGCTAGAGCCTACAGTATAGTGGGGCTATGTGTGGTTCTGTGTTTAGACTGCTCATTGTGAGATTAGAGCCACGAGGATTGGGTAATGACATGGCTACCTCACATGAGTCCCTGGACTGTCTGGGACCGCAGGTCTACGTTTTCACCAAACACAAAAGCGGGGACACACCAACACACACACACACACACAGTCACACACACACCAACACACTCACCAGCATGCACAGAAACAAATCACGTTTCCGGCTGGCACAGTAATGATACTCAGTGAAAGTTGACCCTTTAGAATTCCGACGGCATCATGTCTGAGAACTGTGTTAACAGAGAGACTGCTCTGCAGTTCCTCCTGACTTCTGAAAGCTTTGATGTTTCCCTAAATAACATGCTACAGGGTCAGCCACTAATAGTCAACATTGCAGAGATTCCATCAGTGCATAAATTCATGTTTCCAGTCTGTCAGTTTCCATAGCTGAACATGAGTTAAGAGTAAATCACAGTTATGCTTATGGTTATTTAAGCATTAAAAATGGTTAATTAGAAGTTGGTAATAAGTAACTGTATCAACTGGCTAAATTAACAGTTGCCTAATAATAATTTGGTGATAAAACAATATAATAGCTGGTCTTGGTGATGACACTGGATTGCCATGGTGACAATATAAAAATCCATATGACAACAATCATTATACTAAACTTATAACGGCTCAATTAGTGTTGATAGCTCACGGTGCACATTCCTTCCATTTTACACACTTTAGTAGCTATGTAAGTTTGGACACGCTTGGAATGTTCTCTAAAGCTGTTTTAATGTTGCTGTGTTCACAGCGGCAACTTCGGTATTGATGTGTAACGGTAATCACAAAGCTTTAAAGACAGGAATGTGAGCAACTCTGCGAGAGCGCCTAGACATTTAAAATGTTTTTTTTTTTTCTTTTTGGTTTCATTAACACCAAGGCCTGTGCGCTATCACAACATGTCATCACGTGGAAATTGGATTGGCTGATGAATCTCTCTACAAACGGGGTTTGACTGACTGTGAATCGGTGTGGTTAGAGAACTGTTTACGTCCCAGTGCACCACAGAGGGAGCAGCGTTTGGGCTGCCTGTTCCCATACAAGTCATTGGCGTGCTGGTGAAACTCTAGCCTCGCTCCCAGGAGCCAGGTGCCCTTGCTGGACCAGCAGTGCCCAGACCACTTTTGAGAGACGGAGGGACTAGGAAATGAGATGAGAGAAGCCGTGTCTACCGCAGTGGTCTGACCTACCTCCGTGCTGCTGCCATGCACTGTTTGTCCACCCTGTTAATCATTAGCAGCGGGCTGTGTACCTTGGCTGCAGCCCAGATCTCTTACACGTACTGCGGCCATTATCAAAGAGGCTGTGCTACAAGCCGTGCAGTCCTTTCAATGAAGAAAAAAAAAAAAAATATATATATATATATATATATATAGCCACAGGTTGTGCTTTAAGAGCTGTCCCCGCACAGCAGCTCAACTTTTCTTCGCAGAGCTTTCTTTTCCTTTATTTCTTTGTAACACACGCGCGCACATGGGCGCACACACCGTGTGTGAACTGCAATGTATTTGAGCTAAACCTTTTGAAAGGCGTTGTCTGCCATTTCAATAGTCCACTGTTTCTGTTCCATTTTGACGGGCACTATTTTATGTTCCTCGATGCATTTGAGGCAAAGCGGTTATTTGAAGTCGGGGAGGTTCTCCGTTCTTCCCAATACAATTTCTATTTAATGTGCCTCATTTCTAGGAGACGTAAATGCATAGGTCGTAGTGGTATACAGTAATGTGGAATTACAGTATACAGTAGTCTGTGTGTGTTTGTGTTCAGGTGTCAGCCTCGTATTAGCTTGAATCTCTGTGTGCGCGCCTGGAAATAATGCTGGCAATTTAAACACAACATACTTTGAAGTGTGTATAGTTGTGTGTGTATTAAACTTGGAATATGATTCTTTCTAAATGATATGTAAACACCGCATGCTTTGAAGTGTGTGTGTGGCCCAGTCAGTAGGAGTGATGTCAGGTATACTACACACACACACACACACGTGCTGACCTCACTTCCTCTCTGTAGCAGGAAGTGCCTTTCTGGTGGTCTGTTTCATCCAGACAAAGCGGTGGAGACGGGGTGGCTTCTCCTTTCAGCCTTATCTCCGAGACACGCAATTAATTTAGAGGTATCCAGTCACGGCCTTTTCTGTCCTGCCTCCATGCCAGGATAAAGGAGCCACACAATGGCAGCTATCTCTTTTCATGCTTGACCTGAATGTGTGATTCAAAGGGTATGTTTAAGTTAAAATAACACACACACACACACACACACACATACACACACACACACACACACACACACACACACACACACACACACATTCTTCTCACTTCACTCCTCCTCACTTGGGACAATATTACTTTTTGGGAAGAAATAAATCCTCCTTCAGTCGCCACTCGCCAGATGCACAGTTGCAACAGCTGGCAGTCGGAAGGACACAGGGGAACAGAATGGTTTTTTGTTTGTTTTGCATATGTTGCACAACTGATGTTGCACTTTTAGTCCAACCTGCAAGTTATTAAACATACATTACAGGTAGCAACAATATTAAAATGCCAAGTTTCATGTTCTGTGTCCTTGGGCCATAATCACTGTTGAGATTTATTTCAGCCAGGCAGTGTTACAGAGCACTTTGTAGTGGGTTATATAACAATATGCATGAAGCAGCAAGTATTGGTTATGTGATATCTCTATTGAGGAGCTAGTAAGCGGTGTGCTAGCTGCAGCAACTGTCTTTGATAAGACGTGCATTACTGTCTAGCTGTTCCCCCGAGGGACGCACACGCACACGCGCACACAACACACTGCAGAACTTCAGGCTGTGTATTAGACTAGGGAATTAGTAAAGAACTGCAACGCATACTGATAATATGACGATCACGTGAAACGAATGATTTGTCTCACGCTATGCTGTTGGCGTAAAGCTCTCCAGTGCAGTCTGTGTGTGGGAAAGAGCAAGAGGAGAGGGCAGCACCCTTTTGAGGGTTGCCCCCTCCACGCCCACGCACCTTTGGCCCCCTCCCCCTTCCTCTCTCAGTAATGATTTCCTTTTGGGTCACTTCTCAGGCTTTCAGGGGCAGTGAAAGTAGATCTGTCTAAGGGCCTCTCCATTACATAGCCATCAGATAGGACTGGCTAGATAAGTCCCCCCTGTATAATAAATAGCTCATATTTGATCTCCACAGGTGGGTCTGATCTCACAACAGTTTAGTCAGTGCGTCTCTCTCCCAGGACAGTTCACACAGAGGCGAGCGCACGCACACACACACACACACACACACACACACACACGCGCACACGCGCACACACTCAGGTATGAGTCACGTGCAGGGAGCTGCAGGTGTTAAGTGGCTTGATGCATTGATAGGAAGGTTAAACAGGTGTCATTAGCCGTCTGTGTTCATTCATTAACAGCAGATAGTTTCTAGTTCCAACACATACGTGACACACACACACACACACACACACACACACACACACATCACCACCTTGTACTCGTGCGTGTGTATGTGTGTATGTGTGTGTGCATATAGTATTGTATTTCCAGTTCCATTTTGCTGGCTGAGTTGATTGGATCCAGAACCCCCCCCCGGGCGGTCGGCGGCCCGGGGGGCGGGGGGCCCGGGCGGGGGCGGGGGGCGGGGGGGGGGGGGGGGGGGGGGGGGGGGGGGGGGGGGG
>JAODUE010023334.1:0-23238 GCA_027564755.1 Amblyopsis hoosieri | reverse complement strand
ACCTAGTTACTGTAACTAGGTAGGACAAAACACCATAGAAAGCTATTACAGCAAAACAGACAGTTGACTGAAGGTTCTGTCAGATTCAATAAATGCTCAACTGTTATTGGAGGACAAGCAAAAAGGGGCGGTGCTTGTGGAAGGTCAATTTAATAGATTATGTTATTTGATAAATTCACTGCTTTGTCCCAGTGGCTCATGAGGATATTTAGGAAACTTTCTGATATTCATTCTCAAAATTAGGCTTGTTTTGGTGACACTGTTAAGTCAGTCTTTCGAGTATTAACCGGTACAATAACTGTTTCTTCTACAGAAACATTCTTGTGAGAACGCATGGATCTGTCACAGTGGCTGTTCACAAGATTGCATCGTGAAGCTGATGGGAGCTGATAGGATTTGTGAAATACACAGACTATTCTTGTACAGTAATTTATACATATAAACAGATGCGGTAATGTTGGATTTTTGTTGTACCAGTGCTGTTATCCATTACAACATGGATGACACATTTGATCTCACATGTAAGCCTAATTGTTTTTTGTTTTTTTTCTGTTGGCTGTTATGTGAATTGGTTTAGGCTATCATAGCCTAACCTTGCAGCTGTGATTTGATATCTATATGTATTATTAATGCCTATAGACCTTAATACTAATTCTAGCACAACATCTTAAAAATACCATGCCTCCTTTTAACACATTTATTAAAGTTTAATTTAGCACTTGTCTGTGTTATGAAGTTATTTTGCCTGCTTTTCTCTATTGTCTTAATTTCTGTTATTTATAATTTGAGATGAAAGATAATAAGTAAAACAGACTATTAACGTCGCTGCCTAAAGTGGAGTTCGAGCTGCCTTTAGCTGGGATAATCAATAGGTATACATTATATTGAAAACGCAGTCGGCCCTGCACCTGACAGCGACAGACAAAAACATAACTATTTAAAAAACATGTCATGTGGTTATAAAGCTGTTGTGAGAGTCTGCTCGCTCAGCATTTCAGACTCACTCGTAAGACGAACTTGGTGGAAATGTAATGGCTCGACCATCGGCGATCAAACGGACCTCACATCAACGTCTCAGACGGCGAAATATATAAAATGGTCTAATAGTGCCGTCAATTAAAATTATGTAGACCTACCCTGCACCCTTTTTACGATCACTGACGGACAACAAAAAGCTGCCTTTCTCATTCTTAATTTGAACCTGCAGCTATAGATTTCAGGTAGGCTATTTCTTTCTACAAATTACCTAAATGCTACTTTTAGGATCTCACAGTAGGCTAATCTTTACATTAATACTGGGTTTTACAAAAGGCTTATTATACTATCGTTTTGATTAACCGTTTACTGAAATAACTAACCAACATATGCTAGGCCATATAGGGTATTATTTTGCTTCTCTCAATTTTAAAGCAGGAATGTAGTCACTTTGAAACAGTTTGATTTCAGGCCAACACAACCGAAATCAGTGGCATATTTAACAAATCTGTCATGGCCTGCCCGAGCCTGCCCTATACCGGAGTAACAGCTTCCCAAACTGATTAATTGTAGGTTAGGCTGCATTGGACTCATTGAATAGAAACCGAATTCAATGTAATAAACATAGGCAACAGTTTGCATTGTGGTAAGATGCAATGGTCTGGTCTACTTATGAGGTGACCTATAGGAGGTGACACGTGAGGATGTTAACACCAAACGGTCTGTAAAACGATTTATATATACTGTACAGAAACATTATTATAGTTCAAACGTCTAGGTTGCAGATGTTTAGCCTGCTTCCACCCAACTGATAGAACATATATTGTTGTTTTCTATTGAAACATAGCCTATATCCTATAGGCCTATATTCAGGCATCTTTCATTCAGCTAGATAACGGGGTGCAAAGTTCATATTTCCAATACGGCTGTCAATACAACAAAAAGTATGTACAAGTAAAACAAATAATAAACAAATGCCTACAGATAAACAAATAAAACCACTTAATTTTAGTTGAAAGACTCATTGTTCTTCATATAATTGAATTAGGCTGTACAATGCATGGTGATAGCCTACTACATGTTTCTTGATAGGCTTAAAACAATGTTGAAGACAGTCGAGAAAAGGCAAGTGGCAGCGTTACGTCATCATCTGGCCCTGCCGCTGCCCACACATGTCGTAGCCTACCAATAGTTGTCTCAGCCCCCCTCCACGGTGGACCGGGACAGCCGCGCTCATCTCTGCATTAAAGGTAAAAGAGTGACTTGTGTTGAGAACGATAACAAACTTAATTCCAGCTACTAACGAAATGCAATGAATGCCTTAGTCACAGTTGTAGTATGCGTAATATCTCATATATATATCGTATGCATGCCCGCTGCACAATATGCATTTACAGGCTTGCTAGTTGTAGTATATGAGGTAAAAGTGTTAAAATAAGCAGGCGCATCATGTATGCATAGGCTACATCGCGTATCGTGATTGTCTGGCGAGTCTGTCGGTAGTAAGTCTACTATTTTTGTATCAAAGAATCATATCCCAGTATAATACGAGTTATTGTAATACACATAGCTTAATATTATCAACAGTTGCAGCGAACAGCATTCTGAACAAAGTAGCACACTTTTCTATCTATGGGCGAATTCAATAATGATCAATCGATGTCTTAAAAATGCCTTTCAGACAGAAATGAAGAACTTACCATTTTCTAACGTAATCTATTTGCTAAAAACTACTGCAAATTGAACAAATAATTAACTGCGTAAAGTGAGTATAGCCTACATACAGTTCAAGTGAGGCTATGCGTTGGTGTGGTATAGGCTCAGCTGAATAGGTGATTGATGATAAATAAAGTCTAGTCTGCACGCTGTACCACGAGTTGCACTAGTATTCTTTTTTCACAAGGACCGTGCCGGTGCCGGTGTAGTCTATTTTATTAGAGACACGTATCCAAAGGACTTTTTAGTTGTGTTCTTATGTCAATATCTTGTCCATGTTTTTAAACAAGTGAACTAGGTAGCGTAGGTATAACGTAGGACAATTACCTACGACTATGCACAGTCAAAACCTTCATACATTCTGATCACTTTGTTTCATAATAAAGTTTGCAAAGTGCAATTATTTAGTTCCAAATGAACGAATTCCATATCCTAGCCTACATAGACAAAACCTTTAAAAAAAACTTTAATAACATATTGAAAAATGTATAAGTATCCTTAACCTGAGCTATACAACAACATACATCGATGTAACATGGCTCCGACCATAACATTGGCTCTTAGTGTAATGACTTCTGCAAACAGGTACTAGGCCTACTGTCAATCAGGCATTTATTCAACACAGATCAAAAGAGATGAGGTCTGGTTGGGCTTCTGTTCATTTTCTGTCAGGTATATATAAGTGAGGGAATACACTGTATTACTAGAGTTGTTTTGCTGCCTTGACTGCGGTATTTGCGGTATTTATTCGACAAGACATTGAGCAGTGCTTATTGACTGTTTGTGTCAGATTAACTTTATCAGTCTTTATTCGTGTATTTGGCTATCCTGTCATTATTAAAGGTTAGAACGGATCTGTATTAAAACATGACAATGAGCATGTTGGTGACCGAATCACATTCCTCACCTTAGGAATGTTGATGGTGTGACTTTGTTGTCCATATTTCAGTTTCAAATTAAGTAACATTGCTTGTTGGCACTTCTATTTACAGGTGTTTGCCTCATCTGGAAGCAGCCATATACTTACTGTACTGTAGATTGACGTCCCTGTTGGTGTGCCCAAGAATGACACTCCGAGAATAGATCCAATGAACTTCATCACAAGATCTTCAAACATGTTACCAAAAGAGCACAACAGGTAAACATCATTTTTTTGTGTCTCTTAATATTCAGGTACTGGGGACATTTTTTTAAATTGAAATTAAATTAGAAAGAATTTTAATGAAATCTTGAGATTGTGTGAGATTTCTTTTGTTTTGTCCATTTGTTTCTTTTAAAATGTAAGTTTTTTTGTTGTTTTGTTAATAAATTCTAAGTTGGACGAAGAGCTACAGATACACCAGAGGTGCGTTCAAATTAGGCAAACTGACAAAATGTGTATGATCACAAACGTTTACCACAGTTTGCCAAATTTGAACACACCCCTGATGATTGATGAATTTAAGTCGCAACTTAATCTAAAATAGTCTAGCCCAGAGCCATGGAAATAACAGGGTTACGCCAACGGAAGTTTGAAATTGTCAACGGTCAGTCACATGGTTCATGGAATGGCACAATAGTTCCCGAAAGTGCTTGGTGGGCAGTTTTAATATAAATATTTAACTTCATTTTTTGGTTTTTAGTAGTCAGTAAATGCACCAATTTACATTTCAAATAAAATGTATAGGGTACTTTCAGTATATAGGCTAACTTCCGTGAACTATTTTGAGGCTCCACGAGGCCCATTGGAGTGAACGGAGATGGCGTAACTCTGTTCTTTTTCACGGCTCTGGCCTAGCCTAGCTCTTTTCTTCTTCACTGTTTGTCAGGCTGGTCTGCCTGCTTGTCAAACAGTGATCGCAGCACTGTGTCCACCCTGCTTTTATTTGAGATAAGTGTGACAAAATCTGCTGTGTCATGCAGAAAGGAGGACAGAACCTCTCCATGCTTCCATAATGCTGTATGTCAACACTATTGGTTTACGGTTTGAACAATAATAAAGGTGTAGACTTTATTTCTTAGAAGCTATTTCTAATGTTGTGTCAATATACTGTTTAAAGGTGAAAATGTCAGGGATAGATGGGGCTTTTTTAGGTTGCAGGACTGGTTTCTATTGTCTCTCTATTGACCTCTAAAGGTCTCACTGATGGGGTATGGCTTATTTTGTTCTGAGACTGCTGATCCTACCAGTTTTTGCTTTGGTCTTGACCGGGTCCACCTTATTTATACATTTCTATTTGTATATTTCTTGTTGGTGCTTGTTCTCTTACCCGGTACTTGGGATGTAGACAAATACAAATACCTTATTCGGATATGCACAAATAGTGAGTTTTTCCAAATATTTATTTCGAACAAATATTTTTACAATTATTTGTATTCGAAAAGAAAAGAGAAAACCTAATTTGAAACAGCTGGCCTGGCATACAGTAGTGAAAGCGGAGGCCGGTTTGTGCTCCGCCTGCTTTGCTGATGTGACATGACGAGTAACTGAGTAGTAGTCAAACACTAGTGAATTGAATAGAGCCATGCTGAGCGCAGCCGGAATATAATCAAAATGCACAAACATTGCTAACCTTTTCCCCATTGTCCAGGATAGTTACGCTACTTTTCACTTTTGTACAAATACAAATAATTTGGTGACACTACAAATACAATTACAAATAGTGGGCTCTCTGCACATCCAAACCAAGTACCTAATGCTACAAAAAGGTTTGCCTGCAAGGATTTATTTGATTTGATATATTAACCTAATTCGAAGATGTATTGCATATGTGGGGGCACACACAGTGTTTTGGTCTTTGTTCACAAACCAGTTCCAGACAGTTGTCTGGGATATGAATAGGGTTGTTTATGATATGAAGGGGACCTTGAAGTGTTTGTCTCTGATAATGTGTGTCCAGACGTCAGGACCTCAAGGCCGTCTGTGCTAGTATCTGTGGAGGTGGGGGGATATAGTATGAGTTATGAAAACTTTAGCTCTGAAAAGACACTTTGAGCATTGATTCCAACAGACTGTAACATTTGTATCTGCTCCATAATCAGTTGTTATCAATCAACTGAAATCACACGTTTCATCTCTGAAATCACCACAAAAATGGTTGCCAATTGGTGATGAATGTATTTTTATCTCTAGTGACAAAACCCTCAACAAGGCATGACTACCAGCATATAAAATGGTAAAGAATTTAAAAAAATGAATGCTCAATAGATTTAACTTTGTAAAGGAATTTTAAAACTCCTTGTTAAGCTTGGCTGGGACCTCTGTTACTGTTATTGAGAGAGTGTCACCCAACAAACCTGATTCTTTTGTGTGATACACATATTCGGTAGTACATTTCATTGTGTACATGTATATGTTTGTGAGAAAATACATTTTCTTCCTTTGTTTTGGAAAGTTTCTTTTGTGATACTTTGGTCATGCAGCTTGAGTGAGGAATAACGTTTAATTTACTTCTCTTAGGTAGGTTAAAGGATCACATCCAAAGTTGAATACAAGGTGAAACCCAAAGTGAAGCTCATTCCTTCCCTGTGAAATGTATCACATCATCCTCCTGTGCTTCATTAACCCTGTAAAACCCATTTTAGTTTAAAGAAAACATCACTTAGCGCTCCAAAAAACACATTAGCAAATTTATATTTTTATTTTTAAGACTACATTTACATAGCCAATAGGTTATATTGTCTTGCCATTGATAGTAAATGTGTGTTTTTTTTAAAGAAACATTTGTATATGTGTATATTGGAGAGCTAAGTGACGTTGTAATTTTACAACAAGGGGCCTTACAGGGTTAAAAGATATATTTGACATTGTACATATTGTTTAAACAACATAACATTACCTACAGTATAATGGGTGGTACATTTACTAAACCTGTCTACAACCATAAAGACCTTAATAATCTGTGGTTGAACCGTGTTTTACTGAAAGGAGAGAGAACCTATCTATTTGTGTTACACTGCAGATGATGCACATACATCTAATTGTGCAATGTTGTGCAATGACAATAAAATAAAAAATAAAAATCTATCTATCTAGAAGCTTTGTGTGACTGAGTGTCTCTCGATCAAGGCCCTGAGCGGACAGTGAGGCTAACAGCGGTTTTCACTCTTGATATTCTGTCTTTGGAACTTTGGACTAATCTTCTATGGCTTGCACCAACATGTGTTGTACTGCTCCAAGCATGACCATTTATTAAAATTAAAAGCAGCTATCTGCTGTCTAGATAATTTGCCTACTGTTTATCCAAAGAATGTTTTAACTGTCTATCCAAAGACCTGCTACAAATTGTGAATTGATGATTATCATCTGGTCTCTTCCCACAGAGCTTCTGTACTCAATAACTACAGACCAGTATCAAATACCATTTATAAGTAAGGTCGATGAGAAACTGGTTTATCAGCAGCTAAACTATTGCCTTGATACTAATGAGTACTTTGATAGTTTCCAATCTAGATTTCGTCCTAATCACAGTACTGATACAGCTTTTATCAAGGTGGGAAACGACATTCACCTTATCACTGACTGATTACTTTGTCTCCATTGGCAACTTTGTCTCACATACGGTTAAAATGACGTGGAGTTCCTCAAGGACATATTCTCGGTTTTGTACTTTTTAATCTCTATATGCTACCATTAGGGCCTGATCACACCGAGACGCGTTGCTATAAACGCGTAGTTAGCAAAACCATTGTTTTCCTATGGTACGGCGCGACTGGCATGCGCTTTTTTATGGTGACACGCTTTGCGTTTTTTTTGTGTTTTTTTAGGAGCGCATAAAAATTAAAATGTTATTAACTTTTCAGTGCAAGGCGCGGAGTCGCGCTGTTCGTCAATGTGACAGATGGCCCAGGCAGCCGTTCATCCGTTCTCTTTGGCGCAGCCAGGCAGCGCATCTCTGTGTGATCAGGGGTTCATCAAAGCGCTTTTGAAGCGGCCGCGCCTTTAGCGACGCGTCTCGGTGTGACCGGGGCCTTAGCAATACTTTTACGGGACAGTAATGTTCCATATCATAAATATGCTGATGACACACACATCTATATTGCCTTGTCACCCTCTGACTATAGACCAATGTATTTCCTATGCCATTCTGTCTCACTGATAAATGACAGGATGTGTCATAACTTCCTCCAGTTAAATAAAGACAAACCAGAGGTTGTCATTTTTGGTACAAACAAAGAATAAGTTCAGCACCTACCTATATTCTCTATCATTAAAGACTACAAATAAGGCCAGAATCTTTGGCGTTATTTTAGATGCTGATCTGCACTTACCAGGTTAATTCTGTAACGAAGTCAGCCTATTACCACCTTAAAAATATTGTAAGGATCAGAGGCCTACTATCCAAATCAGACTTATAAAGATGGATCCATGCCTTCCTCTCTAGTAGATTACAGTAACGGCCTTTATACTGGCCTTGCCAATAAAAGCCTTCTAAAACTAGAGTGTACAAAACCAAGGGTACTCACAAAAAATAAAAAATATGACCACATTACACCAGTTCTTAGATCTTTACACTGGCTTCCAATCTGCCAGAGAGTTGATTTTAAAAATATTTTAATGGTCTTTAAAACCTTAAATAGCTTGGGGACAAAATTAAATTATGTTTCCTACACCTAGAATACACTTTTAGAGTCTCTTAGATGCATCTCAAATTTGTCAACTTTCAAATCTGCCCTCAAAACCTTCTTGTTTTGTAGGGCTTTTGAATATTGACAGTATTAGCTTTGTTATAGCTACCACTTTGTAAATCTTTTTTTATTGTAATTAAAAAAGAAATGTTGCTATATTGTATGTTTATTATGTAAAGCGATTTGATCTGCACATTGTGTATGAATTGCACTTTATAAATAAACTTGCCTTGATTTTTTTTAAATGCATTCAACATTTCCTGTAAATGGCCATGCTGAAGGCTTATTTGACCTGGATTTGTTGTCCAGTCTGTGTGATGATACATCTCTGTGAAAATCCACTGATGTATCACATCTTTCACTTGTCCAAGTGGCTATATGTTGACAATGTTTAGTCAACACAAAGACACCATACTCAAGAGCAAGTGTTATGTTGAGAATGCTGGCGTTTGTACAGTACACAAACATGTATTCTTTAGCAGCGGCCATCGTTGTGCACGCACAGGCCGAGGCTTCAACAACTTTGCCCTCTTTCTATATCCCTCTGGCCCCTGTGACCCTGTGACCCACCCTTATTGAAGGAGATATCAAACACACAGACATAGGGATGGTGACTCTCAGCAGCAGTACATCAAGGTCACAGATGCCAACCAATGATAAGCTGAAGCAGGCTGTTCTTCCACCTAGAGTTGCAGTGAAAAAACCTTGAGTTGCAGTGATAAAAACCTAAAAAATAACCTTAAGACACCCTTCTTGTTTTGTTTGTAGTATCTCTTCCCATGGTGGTATCTGTGTAGCTGTATGGTTTCATGGTTTCAGTCTAGCTAGACCGAGCTGTGTGGACTGTTGTAACAATATGGATGTCACTGTGATTGAGCAGTATTCCCATTCACAGTGGTAAAGCTGTAAAAAGAACAAAATTGTTTTATGTCTTAAAATAAAAATGTATATGCATATTTTACATCATACAGACTTGAATATCATTTTGCATGTTTTAGATGTCTCCCTGCTCCAACACAGCTGATTCAAATGAATAGCGTGTGATGATGACCCATTCATTTGAATCAGGTGTATTGGGAAATATCTAATACAAGCAGGACAGTGGCCCTCCAGGACCAGGATTCCCCACCCCTGCTGTAAACTACACATTTATTGATTATTGAGTGATTGTTTGGAGTATCTATTTATTTAGTTATTTAATTCTGTATTTATTTCTTGATTTTAATATGATTGTAGTATCTATCTCAAGATTATTATTGTTGTTATTAGTAGTAGTAGTATTAGAAAGCATTATAATCCACAGTAAAGTTTATTTGATTTAGTTATTATTATTTTATTTGTTGGTTTGGTTTGATTTTCTGTTATAGCTTACTCTGGCAGCTTCCAACAGTTTGTGGCAACCCCCCCCCCCACAAGCAGAACCTTAGTGATAGGTGACATTAGTGATAACTGCTTCCCTTCGACCTCTAGCACTGAATAAAAATAAGTATTGATAGAGAGATTGTATAGGTTTTGATCTTATACTTCTAGATAATTCTATTAAATTCTACTCTATTCTACATATTCGGTTGTACATTGTTTACATGTAGGTCTTCCATTATAGTGTAGCATGTAATGACTTTAAGAGCAGCCTAACACATAGTGAGCTTTACATTTGATTAATTGTCTATATGTCCTCCACAACATACAAGAAGGGAATCTGGCTTGTTTGTAATATCTCCCAGTCTTGGATCCTGCTCAGGGCAGTTATACCCTTAACATCCGTAGCTCCTTTTATGTTTTCAATTAGCTATGTCTCGACTCCTTCCCCGCACATCTTTGAAACTGTCTCATAAATGTTGGTTTCAAACAGCAGTGGGAGGAGAGAGACATAAATATTGTATTCCGCTTATGCTGCACATGCTTTTGTAATTAAATACATTTTATAACTATGACCAAAGCCCTACATACCACCTCCTAGTTAGTCTGTCAAAAAAATATGTGAGAGATATTTGTAGTAAAAGTCTGCTAGCACTACAAGATGTTGCTCTCTAATCTGCAACATTCCAGACTATAACAATCTTGCACTCAAACACATGGGGACAACTTGTGAACAGCACATGAGAATAAATGCTTTCCTTGCTACACACTGGCCCAAATCATTCCCCTTTTAATCCCCTCTGCCCAGTGTAGCCCTAGTGTTTTACCAGTGTCTATGTCAGTGATCAAGTTAATAGTCTGCAGTAAGCCTACAGTCAGAATTTGCATAGGAGCACCTTCATTTTACTCACAGCAAAGTTGTGCTGACATCTGTGGCATCTAATAAATAATTAATTTGTCAATTACTTTGACCCTTGTCTGTATGTATTGATTTTTGATGATACAAAAAAATATTTCCAGAATAACAGAATATGCTGTTTATATTTAACAACATTCCTTTGCAGTCATTGGGCAGGTGTCAAAGTCTGAAGACAAGGTGTCCTTTAAATATGTTGTGACAAACAAGTTTCAAACAGGTTCACTTAGTATATATAGGCGTAACCTCCGAAGAGCACAAGAGCACATTCTCTTAAATTGACATCATTGAAGAGTTAACCCATAATGGATGCTAAAACGTAAGCAAATTCAACCTGTTTTCATTGTGTTGTTGTGCACAGAACTATGTTTTTATATGTAAATGGAATGTGGCATGCAGGAATATTGCCTTTTTTTAAGTGCAGTTATCATGCTTATATTTATTGCACTCTAACTTTCCAATTTTATTAGGGAGTACCAGTGAAATAAGTAGGTTGATACTCTTTATGTGTGCTAATAGACAGAGCAAAGGAAGATTATTGATTTCATTATACAGTGTTCTCTGTCATTTGTATATTTACAGTATAAATGTTTTGTTAACTTCATGTAAATTGAAGATATAGCTACTAGATTACATCTTATATTTGTTTATATATTGTATATAAATAGTTTTATTTTATTGTTGTTTAATATATTATTTATATATATATATTTTTTAAATGTGCAGTGGTCTATTATTTGTTTTCCCAATGCTATATATCTGTAGATGTGGTTGTGACCAATTGCTTACAATTTGTGATTGAAAATGGAAATTATGTTAACAGTGCACTCCTGTGGTTATGTTATAGTACCACTTAGGCTCCCCATTTTGAAATGGCTACAGCAGAAAACTGCATAATAGAAAGTGAATGGAGGTTTTTATTTGTTTATGAACTCTTCAGCCTGTCAATTGGTTGGAAGATAGATGCCTTCCAACCAACAAGCACAGACCAAATGGAATAAAGACATTTGTGCAAGTTTTCCAAGGTTTACAAATAAATTTGACAACTTATTACATTGACAAATTGTTTGAAATAAATCTAATTATTCCTGATAATTGCAAGGCATGACATTTCTAATATTCTATATGTTTCTATTTGGAATAACATTCTGAATTCTCTAACAGATTCTCTGAGCAGTCAGGGTTTTAGGCTATAGCAGTAAAACTCTGCTTTCAGTGTTTTGCCCTATACGATAAAAAGACTGGGTCATTCATTTACATTACTGATTTAGGCATTTATTTCTTCCAGTGAAACCAAGGCAGCCAAGATCAGTCTGTCCAGCATATTGGCTCCAACTACTAAGAAGGGGAAAGAACAAGAAATTCAATATGTGGAGCCACCAGATGGGGGTTGGGGCTGGATGGTGGTGCTACATTGCTTCCTGGTACGTAAAGTAGTAAGTCATTATTGACCTATTCAAAGTTCAGATCGAAACAGTACATCGTGTCTTTCCAATAACCAAATGTCATTTGTCACCAGACTATTTTTCCTTCATTATAATATGCATAGGGATTTCCACAATGCACTAAAACCTTTTCAATGTTAATAATAACATAATATTAAAACAGTGTGTCATGGACTAAAATAAGATATGTGATAATCTTTTGAAAATCATTATATTAAAATATGTTACTGCCTTAATTTTCAGTCATAGACATACCTACATATCGCTAGTCTAAACATATACAGTGTGTGAAATTATTATGTGTATCAGATGGAAATGATAAGTGAAACATTTGCTTTGCAGTCAGGTTATATTCTATTGCCGATTTTAGACTCATTGCATTTCAGCACCAATAAAAAATCTAATTTTTATTTCCGGAAATAATATTTACCAACATTTTAACCCTCTATCGTTAGATTTTGACAAAACAAATACAATCAGGCATAGATTTTTGGGGGACGCAGAGGATGCTTATCAAACCGCTCAACAGTGTTACTCCCCGATTGAGCATAGCCTATTGGAGTCTGTTCCGGATGTTAATGTGTTCTGTGACACATGATGGCCCTCACAGCATCCTGTCCGGCACCCATTGTGCACCCCAATAACCTCACCAAGGCATTTTGACCCTGCCGCATTGGTGAGATTGACCACCTGCAACCATCGTCTACAAGCTCTGCCACACATGCAAGGCAAGATGGAGGACGCTGGACACTGACGACCAGGGTGCCACTAGACCCAACCGACATTTTGGTGGTTTTGACTGTCTAAAATGTCTGTTTCCAGAATAATATAATTTTAAAGCCTTTAAAAAGGTCTTAATCTCTAATTGTATATATATTATACATATATATTTAAAAAATTGTATTCCTCATTATAAATAACAGTTGAAAATAGTGTAAATGTATGACTCGGCATGCAATGTATGACTCATGCCAATGTATGGCATGGGCAGCAAGTGGCGCAGTGGGTGGGGCGATAGGTGATCAAGAGCTCGCTGTTTCGAACCCCGCTAACTCCTCACCAAGTGTCGAGTGTCGACACTTAACCCTAACTGCTCCCAGTGGTCAGGTGTCTCTTTGCATGGCTGACATCGGTGTGTGAATGTGAGGCAAATGATGTAAAGCTCTTTGGATAAAAGTGCTATATAAATGCAGTCCATTTACTGTGACTCCTAAAAACAAGAGTGCCTTGCAAAAGTATTCACCCATTTTTCATGTTTTGTTGCCTCACAACCTGGAATTAACATGGATTTGCATAATTTTATTTACAGAACATGCCCACAACTTTAAAGATTTTTTATTTGATTTTATTGTAAAGCAAACACCAAATAGGACAAAATAACAGAAAAAGTAAATGTGCATAACTATTCACCCCACTAAAGTCTTTGTAGAGCCACCTTTTGCGGCAATCACAGCTCCAAGTCACTTTGGATAAGTCTCTATGAGCTTGCCACATCTTATCACTAGGATTTTTGCCAATTCCTCTTTGCAAAACTGCTCCAGCTCATTCAAGTTGGATGGTTTGCGCTTGTGAACAGCAATCTTTAAGTTTGACCACAGATTTTCTATTGGAATGAGGTCTGGGCTTTGACTAGGCCATTCCAATACATTTACATGTTTCCCCTTAAACCATTCAAGTGTTGCTTTAGCAGTGTGTTTGGGGTCATTGTCCTACTGGAAGGTGAAACTCCATCCTAGCCTCAAATCACAGGTACAGGTTTTGCTCAAGAATATCCTTGTATTTAGCACCATCCATCTTTCCCCTCAACCTGTATCCCAGTCCCGGCTGCTGAAAAACATCCCCACAGCATGATGCTGCCACCACCATGCTTCACTGTGGGGATGGTGTTCTTTGGGTGATGTGCTGGGTTTGCGCCAGACAGTGTTTTCTTTGATGGCAGAGAAGTTCAATTTTAGTCTCTTTAGACCAGAGCACCTTCCTCCATACATTTTGGGAGTTCTGGCCACTCTGCCATACATAAAGCCCAACTCTAGAGCGCATTACTTATGGTCATCCTATGTAAAGATACTCCAGCCTCTGCTGTGGTACTCTGCAGCTCCTCCAGGGTTACCTTAGGTCTCTGTGCTGCCTCTCTGATTAATGCCCCCCTTGCCCGGTCCGTGAGGTTTGGTGGGCGGCCGTCTCTTGGCAGGTTTGCTGTTGTGCCATGTTCTTTTCATTTGGTTATGACAGATTTGATGGTGCTCCTGGGGATCATCAAAGATTTTGATTTTTTTTTTTATAACCTAACCCTGACTTCTCTACAACTTAGTTGTTTGGAGAGTTCCTTGGTCTTCATGGCAGTGTTTGGTTAGTGGTGCCTCTTGCTTAGGTGTTGCAGCCTCTGGGGCCTTTCTAAAAAGGTGTGTATATTTACTGACATATCATGTGACACTTAGATTGCACACAGGTGGACATAATTTCACAAATTATGTGACTTCTGAAGGTAATTGGTTGCACCAGAGATTTTTATGGGCTTCATAACAAAGGGGGTGAATACATATGCACTAGCCAATTTTCTGTTTTTTATGTCTCAAAAATAGTTTTATGTGAATATTTTTCTCATTTAACTTCACCAATTTAGACTATTGTGTTCTGATCCATCACATACAATTCAGATTAAAAAAAGCATTGAACTAAAGGCCGTAATGTAACAAAATAGGTAAAAAACCGGGGGGATACTTTTGCAAGGCACTGTGTGATGTTGAGCATATGAGACAAGTCCATTTATATTAATTAGCTGAATTTGGCTATATACATACATTTGGGCTATATTTTCCCAAATAAAATAGGACTGAAAATAATTTCTGTGTACTGACAAACTAATGTTAAAAGTTCATTTGAAATAAAACATATTGTCTTAGACACTTATTGCATTACAATCCATTTTTTAATCATCACCTGTTCCACAATTTTGTGTTTTCCTTTAGGCTACATAAATATTGACATTTCCACCAGAAATGTGTGCAGAAAAAAACATGAATTGGAGTAATGAAATTCATCAGAGTGCAGGAAATGTATGTTTGATGCTTAAAGGCTCTGGGGAGGGGCTCCCCAGACGCCTCAAACAAAACCTACATCAATGCAAATACAGACATAACCACATATTTAGACATCTCTGTATGTAGGCCTATGTCTTATTAGGGGCTCAGCCCCCCGTAAAGGTCTGATCCTACAGAATCTCTCCTGCTATATTACTAAATGCACATGGGTAATGTTTGTAATGGCTGTGTATTTGACTGAAGGTGAACGTCCTGGTCATGGGAACACTGAAGACCTTTGGGATTTTCTTTGTGGCATTCCAAGATGAGTTTGGTGGCTCTGCTGAGAGCATTAGCTGGATTGGGTCCATCATGTCATGTCTCCGTCTGTCTGGAGGTGAGATTTTCCTCTTACTTCTTATTGTCTTTAATGGAAGATGTGAATGTCCAACAGACGTGTGAAGCTGATAAGGTGAATGCAATGCTTACCCTAAACCATTCATAATCAAACATCTGTGGTAGGTTCTTGTAAAGCTTCCTAGTTATAATGACATAAAATTGTCCCATATTTCAATCAATCTCTTTTATTTATTTTTTTGTTATTTTGTATTGGCAAAACAGAACCAAGAACATGTAGTGGTTTTGTGCATCTCTTTAGGACTGATGTATTTTTTTGTTGACCTGGATTTTGTTGACCCGGACAGAATGACTGTCAGACTGTCTGTCAGCATGAGTACCCTAATATACTGTAGAGGTGAAGATGCTACAGTTTGTTTTATATAGATCTTTATATTTGCCTATGTACAATGTAAGATGTAAAATTAATTTTTTTATTAGTAGTAGTAGTAGTAGTAGTAGTATATTGGGCTGAGGGTTTTAAAGGTAATTGTAATAGTGTTTAATGGTCTTTTTGTCCTCTAACCTCTGCAGCACCCATTGCCTCTGTGGCCTGTGTCAAGCTGGGGATAAGAGTGACCTCCATCGCTGGGGCTGTTTTGGTCAGTGGAGGCTTCATCATTAGTATCTTTGCCACCAATGTGGCGTACCTGTACATCAGCATGGGAGTTATAGTTGGTGAGTGGAAATACGCAATATTGTAAAGCCTCAACGTGGCATCTATATTTAGCTGTCCGTTTTTCCACTCACGCCAATAACGAGTTAGTAATTGTTAATTTTATAAATGGCCTGTCTGTCAAGATCCCAGTAGTATCTCACTATATTTTTTGTGACCCCTGTGCCCCTTCCTAGGAATGGGTTTTGCACTTTTATACCAAGCATTCTCGGTTGTCACCTCTCTGTACTTCCGAAAGAGGCTAGCAACAGCGTATGCTATTGGACGCTCTGGGATGGGTTTGACCTTCGCCTTGGCTCCATTCACCCAGTTGCTCCTGGACCAATACGCCTGGCAAGGTAAGTGGTGGTGCTCTTAAAGGGAGGGATAGTTATTCTCGAGAACGCTTGCTAACTTTGAGCTCAAATCAAATAAACTCCCTCAGAAGCTCCACCCCCAAACACATTGCGAAGCCTAGTGCATTGTTGTTGTGAGCGGTGTTCGCTACTTTGTTTATGTTCCTATTTACGGAGCCAGGACTGTGTAGAGGTATACCAGATTATAACGGTAAAATAGCAGAATGCGAGGAGATATTTGGTGAATTTGACACTTAAAGTGTACTATCTTGCAATTAGCAATCAACAATCCCAGAATATACCTTTTAAGACTAGGGCAACAACAGAGCACACTAATATAACAGGGTGAAAAAGGGGATCGGTGAATAAAAATCACCTACTATCCAATTAACTGCCAGAATTCTGAATTCTGAATGAAATGTCAACATTCTACGTTGCAAATGATTAACCGTATTTTGCCCTCCAGGAGCCATGCTGATCCTTGGGGGTCTAATGTTAAACCTGGTGGCAACGGCGGTGCTACTGAGACCAATTCATATAAGGCCTTTGACTGATCTCACCCCACCCTGTGAGAAGAGCCCCGCTGAATCGCTCAGGAGCTCCAGCGATAAAGAGCCTCCTAAGAGCTCCTCTTCTTTAACAAACGGGCTCTCCAAATCAGACTCATTCCCATCCCCTCCTCCTCTGTCTGATCCCTGGGGAACGCAGGCCCCCCTGGGACAGAGGCCTGAGGATGACTCCACCAATCCTGAACTGAATAGGCTGGTCCTGAATGGTGTGAATGGACATGAGCCTCACCATAACCTTGGCTCAGGGAACCACAGAGGCCCAGAGACCCCGGTGGAGCCCAACGGAAACTTGAACGGTTGTGCCGTTGGGCTTTCGACCCCTGCTGGCACGTCCAGTGAGGTGCCCATCAATAAAACCAAAGTTTTGGACTTCTCTTTGCTGAAAGACCCTTTCTTCTGCATCTACACCTGGTCCGTGGTGTTCAGCCAGCTGGCTTACTTCATACCCTACTTTCACCTGTCTGCACGTGCTAGGACCTTGGGCATTGACGCTATGGATGCTTCATTCATAATCTCAGTGGCAGGTGAGGTCCACACTTGTTAATATTACCCACTGTTTTTGAACACTAGTGTGTGCATGTAGCATGTTATTCAGTACAGCAGTGGTCCCCAATCCTGGTCCTAGAGGGCCACTGCCCTGAATGTTTTAGATGTCTCCCTGCTCCAACAAAGCTGATTCATATAAATGGGTCGTCATAACGAGCTATTCATTTGAATCAGGTTTGTTGGAGACATGTAAACATGCAGGACAGTGGCCCTCCAGCACCAGGATTGGGGAACCCTGCAGTACAGTATATTTGGACAAATATTCTGTGTTAATTATATTGACCTTTATTTTACTTATATGTATAGTCGTTATTATGTGTGTTTTGCTACCCCCTGTTGGTCTAACCCGAACCTATGCCCAGCCTATATACATTAAAATTGTAGTTTAGTACTAGTTTCATTTCAAAAAGAGTTTACAGACCTTTTTAGGCTGTTAGTGTGATGCGAAGAAATAACTAGAAATCTGGTATACTGTATAAAATATACTGAATGTATCAAATGTGCCAAAACCTCTAGCCAAAAATGGAGACAGACAGCTCATCATCATCATATTTGTCTTTCACATTTAGCATCCTCTGGGTCTATTTGTGCAATTTATAATAAAATAAGTGCTACTTTTATTATAACTTGTGTCATGCATCATGGGGTTATCAAGACGTTAAGTGAGTAAAATTTATTTGTATAGCACTGTTCACAGACAAAACTGCTTCAGAGTAGCAATAATACAATACATTATGCAAACAATAGAACAATGCAATAAACAATAAAAGTTATAGAGCACAATAATTTATATCACTTAGGCTATTAAATCCACAAATGTGGTATAAAATCAATGTCGTTATATATATTCCTGGTTATTGCAAGAGGCCACGCTTCAAAAAATTCGAAAGGTTGCTCTATATAATACTGTACATTTTGAAACCTGTTTCTGAACAACTCATTGCCATACTGTAGGCTTTCGGGCCAGCAGTCTGATGTTTATAGGGCCAGTTTCACACACATGGATTAAGTCTATAGTCCTAGCCCAGGGATCTGCAACCTGCGGCTCTTGAGCCCCTCTACAGCGGCTCCCTTTGGCTTTGACAATAAATTATAGAACTTTGATAGTAAAGGTTGCAGACCCCTGTTCTAGACTAAGAATGCGTTGTCCATTGAATTTTACCTTTAGTCTTGGACGTTATCCACATCTGTGAAACCGGCCCATTGTGTAATGCCACATGGGATAAAAAGACTGCCAACATTGACTTTAAGAAGGGGGAAAGTGCTCAATCAACTCCTAGGCATTAATTATTTGTGAACTGCTCAGAAGCTCTACACAATTCTTATGTAATGCTGAACTTTGTTCTACTGGCCAGTGCTTGTGGGTTCAGCAGCTTCCCTTTGATGAAGCTACTACATATAAGGTTGTGATGGTGTTGATGGTGTGTGTGTGTGGGGGGGGGGACTATCTGTAAATCTGTAAGAGTTCCTGGTAGTGGTTTGATAAAAAATTTGCTTTCTTTCCTCTAAAAAGGACAATGATTTCCTTAATAATATCGTAACTTGTTATTACAGTACTCTCAGTAAATACGATTGTCTGTGAATTGTGTATGAAGCTTGGATAGAATCATGATACATCATGGTACACAATTTATTTGAATAAGATTATTGAAGAATTTAAGGAGGATTGCTTAATTATTTAGCCCTTTAACGCCATATTATTAAATACCACATATATGTTTTGTGCCAAGACTGCATACAACTGACGGCAGCAAATAAGTGGTAGAACTCGTAAAACTGTTGAAAGCTACAACGTATTTCAGTCAATGCTAAGGAGGAAATCATGGTGAAACGAGGAGAAACAATGTCAAAGCTGCCTGCAACGTTACACAAACTAAGGAGGATGACAAGGTGAAATATGATGAAACGTGATGAAATGAGGTAAAGCGCGATTAGACGAGGTGAAGTGTGATAAGACGAGGTGAAGAACAAGGTGAAGCGTGATTAGACTAGATGAAACACGGTGAAATAAGCTGAAGCGTGATTAGATTAGATGAAACATGATGAAACAAGGTGAAGCATGATTAGACTAGATGAAACATGATGAAACGAGGTGAAGCATGATTAGAATAGATGAAACATGATGAAACAAGGTGAAGCATGATTAGACTAGATGAAACCAGGTGAAGCGTGATTAGACTAGATGAAACATGGTGAAACAAGGTGAAGCGTGATTAGACTAGATGAAACATGATGAAACAAGGTGAAGCATGATTAGACTAGATGAAACGAGGTGAATCGTGATTAGACTAGATGAAACATGATGAAACGAGGTGAAGCGTGATTAGACTAGATGAAACATGATGAAACGAGGAGAAGCATGATTAGACTAGATGAAACACGATGAAACGAGGTGAAGCGTGATTAGACTAGATGAAACATGATGAAACGAGGTGAAGCGTGATTAGACAAGATGAAACCAGGTGAAGCGTGATTAGACTAGATGAAACACGATGAAACGAGGTGAAGAGTGATTAGACTAGATGAAACATGATGAAACGAGGTGAAGCGTGATTAGACAAGATGAAACGAGGTGAAGCGTGATTAGACTAAATGAAACACGATGAAACGAGGTGAAGCGTGACGAAACACGCCTCACCTCAGAAAGCAGAGATCGGAGATGTCTATACTGTAGCAGCGGTACAACAGATGGTAACAGCAACCCAGCAAGACTGGAGTAGATTATTTGGGCAGGGCTCTGTTACAGTCTGTTTTTGTTCAGTATGGAAATGAGGAGAGAGGTAGAGAGAGAGAGCTAGGTTGCATGATCATGCAGAGAGGGAGAGAGAGATAGTGTGCAAATGACGGCAGGGATGGAGAGCGAGCTAGGTTGCAGATGAAGGCAGGGAGGGATAGAGAGAGAGAGTTAGAGGACGGCAGAGGGCTGCCACCCACACTCTCTGCCTGCGTCCTGCTCACAGAGGCCCATTGAGTTGTCCCAGGGGAGGGAGGCCACTATCGTCTGGGTAGGTTCCGCGTGTCAGCTGACCAGTCTCTAGGCAACATCGAAATGAGTAATGCCGCTGCCGTGGTGACGAGAGGGGTTCGCAATTTCTGGGGTGCGATTCTGAAGTGACCGATATTTTGCTTGGGCGCAGCGAGGCTGCCAGTGAGCACAAAAGCAGTACAGAGTCGAGCCAACAGGAACCATTTTAATAATGAGAGAGGCTGGGAAAACCAACATGCCTTAAGTTCCTCTTTATAATGTGGCTCAATGGTCCTCTTTCAAGCAAAGGGAAGGGCATGCCCCCATGCCTTGTTACCACACCTATGTAGTCTATTAAGCTAAAGTTTAAAACCATAGAAAGCGCATAGAAACTTCCCCAAAGAGCCACTGATGCCGTACAGTCTATAAAGGTATAGTCAGTCATTCTAGAGAAAGCTTGTTGATATTTTAACTCGATCACGACAAAAATGCCTTTACCTTTAATGCCATAGTGTGCTCACTCAGAAGCTCCGGTCCCCGACATTGAAAACACATTGCCAATGCTGTGATAGTGTTGTGTGGTGCGATCTGCACCACTTGTTTTGTGTTCCCATTTACAGAATCAGGGCTTTGTAGAAACACTGGGTTATCTTTTCCGTACACACACCCACGCGCGCACACACACACACACACACACACACACACACACACACACACACACACACTCAACAGAACAGGCAGCTATAGCGGACTTTCGCTGGATTTGACAAAAAGTGTCAAACCCAGTATTATCTTACAATCACTGACTTTACCTTTAAGCAACTTTGTGCTGAATCTGAACCCGGAACAGCTGCAGGCTTTGACCAACCCGCTGTGATTAAAACACACAAACAAGTGCAACATTTGTCTGTGCAAAAGCAGGGCACACCCCAGGACACCCTCAAGCCTCTCCAGTGCAGGCCACGCAAACATAGCACAGCTGCCCATGGCTCTAACGTTGACGAAGAGAATAGAGACACAGCACAGGCAATGCATTTTGCTTTGCACTTTTGGTGTTCAGCGTCAAGGCATTACACTATTTGGTGGCTTTATCTTCATTCATTGACTTCATGCACCTATAGGACTTAATCAGGTTTTTACGGTTGCACATTTCAAGACAGAGGCAGACACTCCTTGTGGTTGACACTGAGCGCGCTGACAAAATCATTGTTTGAGAGTGCCTGCTACTTCCACACCTATACCGTACATCCGCCCACACTTCAGTGAACTTTTCAAACAGTCAAGCTGGGGCAGAATTTGTTGTGTTTCTGGGGGCACGAGTGTTGTCCTATGAGTAAAACATCCTTGAAAAATCATTGATTTCCTTGATGAGGTCAAGGTGAAAGCAGTGTTTGTGACTGCAGCCTGGGAACTGATCTGTTGCGGAACAGAGCTGTTCATTGATTAACAGCATGCTGCTGTTTGCCTGCAGCTATTCCTGCGGTGATCAATACACCACTGCAGTTGCCGCACTGCCTATCACATTGTGCTTGACCTCAGCAGAGGGCCAGGCAGTATATCTGCCTAGCCATCACAAACCCAGCATGGTGCCCACACATTGAAGGCCAACTCATTTGGATGGGATCTGATGCACGAGGAATAGTTTGCTGGATGTTATCTGCTGCTTGTTTCACACATATAGCTGATTTATAACATAGGGACATACAGTCAGTGTTGTGCAGTAACTAGTTACTATGAACTATTATTACTTTTTCCAGTAACTAGTAGTGTAACTTATTACTTTTTCCAAAAAAGTAATAATAATACAGTTGCTAATCCAAGTAATGTTGCATTATTAGTTACAAGAACGAACATTTCTGGTCCTAGCAAACTTAGGGTAGGCTAGTTGAACCAGCCTGTCCAATCATCTGGCTGCGATGTTTTCACTGTGGCTGATTGTTGACTCATAAGGTTCATTACTGTTCCAATAAAGAGGATTCAATACTAATATGAGCTGGCTATACAGTTTGTCATTTTTCAGAAGGAGCGAGGAAGGGTAGTGATTGCGAAAGTAATATATTAATGTAAATAATTACTTTTAATACCCAGTAACAATTAAAGTAATGTTGTTACTTTTTGAAAGAGTAATAAGTAACTAGTAACTTTTTACTATTCCTGAGTAACTTGCTCAACACTGCATACGGTATATTGCTTGCTATGATTTCTGGCACTGGTATTACAGAACCAGAAATGGGATGTTCAAATCCGCATGGCCAGACATCATTCATGTTTTATGCTTGGACCCGATGCGTGTTGTGCACCAGCACACCCCCTCCCTCCCTCTCCCCCAAACCCCCAATTGTCTCAATTCAGCCTCACCCCGCCCTCCCACGTTCTCTTGCACAGCACACATCTATCTCATTGATTTAAGGCTCATCGCTACTGACCGGATTACATTTTTATAGTGCTGCCTCACAGAGTGCCATGTCATTCCCAATGGGTACCCACTCTCCCTGCATCAACCACTTCACTGCAGGGAAGGCTTTGTGACATACACATGTATGTCAACTTGACAGACAGTCCAGGATGATAAACATGGGCAGTACAATTATGGGAAAGAGGAGAGATCATTAGAATGTACCATATATGAAATGCAGGTGAAACAGAAAGCCTATCAAATTGTGCCTGATCCTATTCATCTCCTTTTAAATACAGTATATATATACACAGTATA
>JAODUE010023323.1:0-23244 GCA_027564755.1 Amblyopsis hoosieri | reverse complement strand
ATACATACATGTATACATATACATACATGTATACATGTATACATGTATACATGTATACATGTATATATATATATGTATATATGTATATTTAAAAAAAGTTGCGTTAATTCCAAGAATACAATGTTGAATCTCTCATTTAATATTCCAAAGGATTACCCTCTGGCAGTTATTTTTATGACAAGAGTCCATAGGAGCACAAAGCAAGCATTTGAAGTAACCATGTTATATTACAAAGTGCCTCATTTCACATTATTGTAAATAATACAATGTAATGTAAATTTACAAGAGAGACCTGACCAAGACAGTGGCCCTACAGAATCAAAATGATACACATATATAGAATAACAGTGAAGAATAATGCAATGCTGTCAAGACAATTCAGAAGTGTGCAATTCTAAGCATTTAGCAACACAAATTGTTTTTGCTCATTTTTAAAAGATTAAATTGTTGTGAATTAGATCTTGAAATATCAGATTTCTCACATTCACCAGGCACATTAAGTTCAGGATTAATTAAAAAAATAATACAAACAATCTGCAGCGTGTTTAGGCAACTTGAGTCATAGCTCATTCAGATCTGTTGCCAGTTGCAGCCTGTACCTTTCCAACTTGCTGGTATGTTGTTAAAGGAAAACACAAACATGCACCTCGTCGCGCTTGATCCCCTCAGAGCACCGACCGGGATCTGGGTAAATGTATAAGCGAGGAGCACTCTCGTGTGGGCACCGAGTCACAGAGCAGTAAAACAACATGCTTGTCATTCATTTAAATAATCACTTAACATTAGACCATGCTCTGTACAGACATTAAAGTAGTCTATATCATGGCACAGCTTCAGAAGAGCTGACAGATTACTTTATATTTGACGGCCACGTCTCAGCATACAACATCATGAGCTTGATACTGAGATAAGATAGCTTTTAATAACATGCAAGATAGCTAGGCTACATAGTTATTTTTATTTATCTGTTTATATACAACTGTGTATACAGTACTGTGTATGCAAGTGTGAGATATAGATATTTTTTTCCTGTGGTATCGAAATTAGTATAGAGAACTGTGGAATTTCCCTGCATTAGTAGACTACTACTATTCTGGTATCGTGACATCCCGTCAGCAGCACGATTTACCAAAAAATTATTTTCCTAGGTCGGTTTTCTCTATTAAAAAAAATTCTGTTCAATCAAGCGTGACGTAAATAGGAGGACGCATCTTTAACAGATAAGCCTATTTGTCCAGACACGGACACTTGTGACAATCCTTGGCACATCAATAAAAAAACAGCATCTACTGAGAAACGCTGCAGTTTTTACTTTAACCACCATTAGCATCAACTGCGACAGCCGTAAATCGAAACTACACTTCACGTCAATGTCTCTGAACACAGCAGCTCAGGTAGTGTCCAACATTTATCAGAGCAGAACACTCAATGCCTGTCAGGCAACTTATACAGCAAGGTCGGCTTTGTAAAAACCTACTGTTAATCTATGTCCATCGTAGGTATGTTATAGTATTCCAAGTTCGACGCAAATAGATAACTTTAGGGATGCCGCTTCCCTTCATGGTAACTTCTTAACTATAGCGCTACGGTTTATTCACGTAACTCTGCCCATCTAGTCGGCTGAATGGAAGCATCATAGAGCAAAACTCAAATAAAAGCAAAACTAAATTGTTCATGAATGGTAATGGAGGTACATTGTTCAAATAATTGCGATTTAGATTTTAGGTCAAATCGTGCAGCCCTACTATCTAGACTAGAGCTCTGCGCAATCTGATACACATAGTGAGTGATGCGCAGCGTATGGACAGCGCCTGGAAAAGTGTAATACATTTTTATTTTTTAAATCGGGCTGTAATTGGGTTCAGTCTTAAGACAGCCATAAGCGTGTGGGTTCAATTCAGGCTCTGACAGAATTGTTTGGGACTCGGTCCATGTCGCGTGTAACTTTTAAGGCCTGATTAAAGCTCTAGTGTTAATTATCAAATGCAGCAGCATGAACTTCACAGCTATTTATTATATTTATAATTATATTTATCATTCCTATACTACATCCTCTAAAGAAATCACTACCTGCCCATTAGGACATCTCAGCACTCTAAAATAGAGATTCTCACCCAAACTGTCTTGACGGCAGCAGGTTATTCTGCCATTTCTCCAGGTCTTTGAGCTGGAGGTCAAAACGTGGGCTAATCACACCGCACTGAAAGGCAAGCACAAGAAAATGCCACATTATACATTTTTAATTAGTAAATCAGTTATGTACAATAGCATATTATTTTATATATATTATGGTGATGCAAGCATCACAGCTAACCTCTGTCACTCAAAATAAATATACATGTCAACACAAGGGACAAGATAGCAAGATGTTTGTAAAGTCACTAGAATTTATAATAGATCTTTGTCACATACCTTGTTCAGCCGTCCTGTGAGATTGACAACTATTTTCCCGGCTCTGTGGTCGTCGATTATCTCAAACTCACCAATGTAACCTGTAGGGTTTAGAGCAGCAAGTTCACAACCAACTCTTAACATTGACAGATCTAAATCAACCAGAAATATGTATGTTTCCAACCAGGCATTATGCTCTCCTCCATTTGTGGAAACTACACTGACTCCCTAACTTAGACCAGTTATATTCAGTAGACAGGTGTACTTTAGCCACTTGCTTAGGTAAAGAGACTGCATTTATATAGCGCTTTACTGTACATTGCCTCACATTCACCCATTAACACACCGATGGTGATTGCTGCCATGCCAAGTGTGACCAATCACCGGGAGCAGGGAGGGGGGTTAGGCATCTTGCTCAAGGATGCTTACAGGTAGGTCAACATCGGGGTTCGAACCCACAACCTTCCAGCTGGGAGCCCATCCTGCCCCCCCCCCCCCCCACGCTATGGTACCAACCAAACATCTACAGTTGCCTCTCACCATGACTCACCGTGCTTCATCATGACAGTCAGGAAGCGCACAATAACCTTTGAACACGGCCTGATGAGGACCTGGCGTTTACCACGCTTCTCTGCATTGTTGATGCTTTTTAGCGCATCTGCGAGAACGTTCATGCGCACCATGATGCCTGTTGAACAGATGAGAAAAGGCAAAAGAAAACTCAAAGAGGTTGACAAGTATATCAATAAAACGCCATAAGCATCGTCAGACACAAAGCGGTTTCAAGCCACTCAATAAGTAACGCTAACGTAACGAGCATCACCATCACTGATGAAAGGACAAGCCATATAAATTCAGCGTCCTTACTGTCAAACGGGTATAATAAACGTATTGACATGCCTTAAGAGAGCGTTTTATAACTTTAATTATTACAATTATAACAAACCCTCCACCCAAGCATGGTCCTAAAAGCCAGGTTAGCATTCACAATAGCTATTCTTTGCTAACGTTAGTTGCACTGTACGTTCAGTAACAGAAAATGACGGCAAATTCTAAAGTAGGGCAATGAACACCATTCAAGTAACATAAAACACGTGTCTGGAATTAACAAAGAAAAAATCTTCGCAAGATTTGTTTAAATTTTAATGGAAAAAATGTTTTTCTTGTAAGCTAATACTTATCCGAACGCGTCGACTATTTTGAAGGCCAGGCAGAGTGACATGGACGTGAGTTTTGCACCCTAAATATAACCAAAATCCAGATATTAATTCTCATGATAATCATGCCATGTTATTACTATAATGTTGCTCTTCGTCACAACTCCACTATAGCACCATTTAACATTTTGATGCTTAAGATACTGAAAAGATACAAAAAGATTATTCTTGAAGAGCTCTTACCGGTTCTGCAATATGGCGGAAAGAGGAAGCAGAAAATTCCTGCAATGCAATATGGGAGATATTTTAAAAGACTTTTAAAACGAAATAAGCAACGAGAGCTAAAAATCTTCAACGCCTGCTATGCATATGTTCTAATAAATGTGATATTTTAACCTATATATCAATTTGCTGAAAGTTCAATAAAAAATATATATACATTAATTCTACCAATAATAATTATTCAAAATATAGGCTAATCACTGCAAAATTATTATTAATGAAATTATTAACTGACGCTTTTAAAATTTCTTCCACGGTAGTTATGGGTAATAAATAGCATAATATTATTGATAGTATGTAATAAGTGATTATACAGTATGACATAATCTGCCACTAGATGTCACACTAAGCACCAGCATCTCAGACCAATACAAATGCTTCGTGGGTGACGCGCTCCATTTAGGCTGTTGTAGATGTTATCGTGGTTACACCTGTTTACGTGTTGTAGCCTACAACATACAAAAAAGCTCTAATCAGGTAAATATATGTAATTGTGTAGCTATTATTAGGAGTCCAAGCAACGAAGCTGCTGGAGCCCTATGGAATTGTAAGGATTATTGTTTCCATTTCTGCCATAAAACTGCATGGGCAGCACAAACTATACACACTACAACAGGCACCTAACTTGGTAGATATGTCCCAATCCAGGTGTTACGCCTAATTCTGTGTCCTGCCGAATTCAGTGACCCTTTCGAAACGAAGTACGTTAAATAAAGCAGAAAAAGCATGAAAAAGTTCGATAGATATATAAATAATATGTACACATATCTAGACATCGATTAACCTTAAAACGACGAGACTGGTGTAGATAAAGTAGATATATTCACTTTTTATTCAGAAATCGCTAAAATCACAAGCTTGCAGAGCAAACCACAATCGATAGCTAGCTAACCTTTTGGTAACCCTTTCCCGAACTAAAACACTTCGGGAGCGAGACACAAAAAGTGCACGAGAAATCACACACGCACACACACACACACACACACACAACACACAATAGATTGTACATGATTTTGGGTGGCGCATGAGCACTTTCGAAAGGGTCACTGAATTCGGCAGGACACAAAATTAGGCGTAACACCTGTTAAGATCTCCCAAAAATGAAATAGTACTCTAGGGGGCGCTATGATACCACATTTACGTTTTGGCTTATATATGGAGAACCGTTTGTGTTATTAAAAAACTGTTTAGTTCCCCATATTTACTGAATGATCCAAAATGGAATGGGACCATTGCCACCAATTTGCGTAAGCACATTTTTTCCGCCAATTAAAAAAATTTGATTAAATTAAATTACATTAAAACCTTATTTGAAAGAGATTGGCCACAAGGCTTACGTTTTGTCTCATTTTTGTGATTTGATGTAATAGCACAAATGGCCCAGAAGATGGCAGCAGAAGACCTTTCATTAACAAAAAACTTTCTGGCTGAAACAATGTCAGTTTTGATCAGGGATACTTGTAGCTAGACAACAATGACCATGGAAAAGTAAGAAACATAATATTAGTTGCTTTAATAACACTTGCTTTTGGATTTGATGGCATATTGTTAATTTCTCAATCTGACACACTTTCAGTAAAAATGTATTGTTGAGCTCTAATTGTTTTGTAGTTAATGTGAGCTGGGTAGGTCTGGCTTAACAGGATTTCTGTCCACTAAATGTCTTTAAATCCATGGCAGTCTTAGATATTATTGTATCTGAAAAACATTTTACTCTACAAAGTTTGCATTGTGTGGTCCAATCCACTGCGTTTAACATTGGTATAATTGCACCTCTTATTTCTCTTGTTGAGGACGCTGAACCGCTTAGACAGAACAGTTGATGCGACTGCTGTGGTTCTATTTGGAGCCCGATGATCGCCGCTTGCGGCTATATATTATTATCATAGATTATTACTGTTTTTAAACTTGAAATGTCTAACCAGGGACAGTGGTCTCAAATGTGCCATGGCAATAAACCCTGTATTTTACACATCTGTTCAAGGTTATTGTGACCATCTGTACATGTAACCTGTTATAATGTATATTAAAAATGTATTTATCTTATGCGATAAAAACTGTATTAAGAGTATAGACAAAAGGAATGTGTCACATTGTTAGAGAAAACCAAACTTGTATTTGTTGTTTTCACATTTATTAGGTAATATAGTGGGATTTTGCAACTGTCCGTGAATACAATACAGTACCTACAATACGTAACCACTGTATGAACTATAATAAAATAAAACACATTTTATGTAGGATAACTACTTTATATTCCAACATACAATGATTTATATATATATCCATCCCCAAAATAATATACAGACAGCTGTGCAGTGATAACTGCAGCATTTAAAATAAAAATATTGAATATCATGGAGGTAAATTGTGCCTACAGATATTAAATACACAGTGTAATTACAGGCAAATAGCTAATAATGAAATATATAAATAACTCCCATCAGTTCTTATATGCACAAAACAACATGCACAAAAAATAGATATTTCGAAATAATATACCATTCAGAAAACAGGTCACAACCAAACAAATCACAATCAGCATCATTGTAAATGGTGTGTGCAAACTAGATTTGTATTAGACCAGATTATTGTTATTGAGTAGAGTGAATTAATGAGTTTGAGCAGGGGCTTTACTGTGATAAGTGTTGTGTGCTTAACACATTCTGACAAAACATATACTGTATGTCTTATTGGAAAACACACGACATAAGTCCATGTGTTTGAAAATGTAGAAACATGTATTTGAAGAAAATACAGAGGTCCATATTTACATATGTCATGTCATTATTGTTTCCAGGTAAGGCAAGATGATTGTGCCACTAACAATTTAACAATGCCTCTGAGCAAAATGTAATCACGTTCATTATTGTGCTTTAAGCTACTGTGCGTTAAACTTCCATGTAAAGTGATTAGCATGTGTTATAGAATGTTTGACATTTGTCTACAAGAACCCATTGGTACGGTACTTAACTGGTACACAATGAAAACAACCCTTCCCTTAAATGTACAGTAGAGGTCGTCATCAGGAGACAAACCAGTAGAAACACGTACACCTACTGTACCATCCAGGTTTCCATGGTTACAGAGACATGGAGCAAAATGGAATGCTGCAGCACATGAAGTAACCAGATATCTGTAAAAAAACCTATGGTTACGTTAACGTTTCATTTCAACAACACATCTTTCCCGCCATCTGTTCAGCCTCTTTCAGCTTTATCCCCCATTGCTGTCCACGGTGGCCAGGGATCCTTCATCTCCCTGTGGATCTAGGCCCAGCCGCTGGAGGTCTAGGCCCATGGCTACCAGCATCTGGACCAGGGTTAACTCCTGCTGGGTGGCCTGGTCCACCAGGGCGGGGCAGGTGGGGTTGCACTGGGGCCACTGGCAGTTGTCTACGAGGTGGAAGGAACAGCCCTTGGTAGGGGTCCTGTTGTTACGGGCGGCATCCTGCAGACTCCTGTCCCAGCACTGCAGGGCCCGTGGTAGGGAAGTCCCTTTAACTTGGAAACTCATCCAGTTACTGGGAGAGGGGGAGGGGGGGGTGGGGGAAGCACAGCAAGCATTGGTCCCTTGACATCACCCAAACCAATGTCATAGACACAAATATCATATTAGCTAGGAAAAGAGACGTGCTACAAAAGACCATATCTGTCAGTAAGATCATCTCCATCTTTACTCTTCAATAGTGTAATTAGAGAAAGAGGGGTACTTGGGGGTTAGAGAAAGTGTGACATGGCACACTGTGGTATGTGTCATGATGAACGATCTTACAGAAACAGCAGCATGAGCTCACTAGAAAGAGATGAGGTCACTTGGAAGGGGGGTGGGGGCAATGCAGGGGTGCATAAGAGCTTTGCAGGGACAGGTGTCACATGTCCTGCCTTACCTTTTAGTGATCAATGTGTGAGACAGACAGGAGGGAGCAAACACAGCCCTGAAAAACACATGTCCAGTATTTTAATGGACAAATGTGCACTTATTTTTCACGTATTATATTTACTGACAGTTATGCAAGGTACAATATCCAGAATGTTCTTGATATTTGGCATGGGGTGGATTAGAGTGGCCCATAATCTGTTGACCGACATTTTAAGCCACATGGCATAAGGTTCCAATGGCAGATTGGCCCATAATCTGTTGACCGACATTTAAAAAAAAGAGCCGCATGGCATAAGGAGCATACGTGACGTCTCGGAGGGTGGTTTTGAGCTCCTTGCCGAGGTTGCGCATGTATGTCCATTGCTGTTCTGACAGGCTGTGTCCCCCCAGGAAGATGTTCTCCACCCTGAGCTGTTCCTCGTCAAACAGCCACTGCACCACGAATAGGGGAGCTATTGGGAAACACAGAACAATGCAATTATTTGTGATGTGTTGTTAGCCCTGATGACAGCTCTTAGTACATTGAGCAATATGCGTATATTTGTGCTGTTAGCAATTATTTTGATGTCACTTTGGATAAAAGCATCTACTAAATTATGTAAATGTAAACCAAAGGTAATATTAACATGACACAATTCATTATTATAACATACATTAGAGCAAAAACATCCCACGTCACGCAGTCGCGGATCATTTTAACTCCTTATCTGGTTTTATGGTTCCCAATCTTATTACCTCTAAAAATAACTGGTTTATTGCTTGCAACCCCTTTTATAAATGGCTTAGCCTGACAGTCCAGAAAAAACACAATTTTATAATGAACAACCACAAACATCACTATCAATCATGCATCTTATTTTGTATTAACTGTATAAAAGATAATCAATAGACTTAAAAGGACTTTTAAGTCTATTGAAAATTTAGAAATAACTCCGGCAATTGGAATACCACTGGCCTTGTTCAGGTATACTGTATGTACAACATAAACAGTGTGCATATCAGGAGGTCAACTGCTTTCCAGCTCTTGAGTAAATGAAACCAATGATGTCTCTTGAGGAGTGCATGATGGTGTTAAACAGATTGAGCGATCACATACCAAATCTATCAGAGTGGCGGCCTCAGCTGAAAACTACTCACACGTCAAGGTAGAGTACAGCTTGTGTCCAAAAAAGCACTGCCACTCTTCACCTCTCTTGTAGAGCTGTCGACACCTATCAGGTACAACTCCATTCCACAGCCTGACAAGACAATGCGCAAATACAAATATTTCAATGGACAAGGATGGCTAGGAGAATGCAAGTGTGTGTGTCTGGAATGGATATATATGGCCCGTAATAACACTGCCTACATTAGTGTGGTAAAAGTGGACAAACCCCCACTTCTAATTGTTTACATTGCGTATGTACTGGTCATGTGCAGAATGTTGTTCTGGGGATCAACCAATTGTAAAGCAGGGCATATTCATGTTGTATAGGTGAATAAAGTGCAATGCTTACCTGAGTCCATTCTTTATAGCATCCTCAGGAGAGCAGGAAACCGTCTCTGGGCAGTCAGGTGATCTCTGCTGTTTACTTTCAAGGAACCACCCGGAGTCCACCAAGCCTCTGACTTGGGCCTCCCCACCTAAATGCTCCAGCTGACTGGCCACCCTTTCGATGTTCAGCAAAACACCTGTTCCCCCAGCGCTGTATGGGAGAACACGTGGTAAATGCCCTGGCTCTGAGAGCGACAATGAGGCATCGGGCATCAACATGTCTGTACTTGCCAACTAACAGCATGGCAGCGATAAAGTAGCTGCAGTATGTCACTGACTTAAAAATAGAGTCTGACATATTATATATATTCAAGACATATTATTGACCTTGGACTCATTACAGGGCATCTCAGCGCCATTAGAACACTAGTTGTAGGTGACGGTTAACAGTTTAAGTATTGACTAGATGTACTCTAATGCAAAGGAATGATAGGACATGGAAACACGAGGCAGTGCATTGCGATGGCAGGTGACATGCTCTGGGCCTCACCTGGTTCCAGTAAGCATAATAACTTTAGCCTGCTTGATTCCTTTGGGGATGAGGTCTTTGATGACTTCACGGATGATCAGGGATCCCATGAAGGTGTACTCGGCTATTTAAAAAGAAACATATTGAATTACTGTCTGTCTAAAGTGCTAAGTCTACTCTAACTCTGCATCATTTTAACTTGGAGGTGTGAGATAGTTATATTTATTAAAGGTTTGAAATAAGTGAATACTTAAAAAAAAAAGGTATAGTGTGTGATTGTAAGCTAATTGTAAGATAATTGTATGATAATTGTATGCACCTTTTGTCAAATTCATCAAATATCTCCTCGCATTCCGCTAGCATACTGTTCTTTGTGGATGCTTAAAAAGAATCAGGTACTTATACACAGCCTTGGCTCCGGAAATTGGAAACACAACGAAACACCGCTCACAACAACAACAACAACAACAACGCCCTAGGCTTTGCAATGCATTTCCAATGTGTGAGGCGGGGCTTCTGAGGGAGCGCTCTATGGCATTGAAGGGAGAGGTGTTTTAGTTTTGGTGTGAGTTAGCAAGGGTTCTCGAGAATGACAGACCCTGCCATTAACGCTGGAGAAGTGTCTTACTTGCATTTCTCTCCTTCTCTTTCTCTCTTCCCTGACGTGGCCTAGAAGGGGTTGGAGCTGGTCCTGTCCCGCTCCATACATCACTGGAGCAGTATGGGATGAATCTGCACAAGCGAAGACATTTATATGAGCCCAATCCTAGGTTGTGGCATGCTCCCACAACTGGACTGCAGTTCTCATTATATCCGTTTGCAAATGCCATCACATAGCTGATGAGACTGTTGAAACCTGCAAACCAATCTCTCATTCCTGCGTTAATATCTCTGAGATAGTACCAGCCTGAATGTATCACTTTAAAAGTCAATGGATACAGTTTTGAAATAAGGGAACATGCAGATACCTACACAATATTTGTGTTATACCAGTGGGGGTTTTCCTCTGCTCTGGAAGACAGTATTCCACTACCTGCACATCAAACAATTATTCAAGTAACCAAGACGATGAGGCAAAGGATGCATGCATATATGACCTCATAAAGAAGGCCAACACAACTTACCTTGTTTTGTTTGGGGCCACTCGGACGAGCTCATGAGCCGACGGATATTCTGGTACCTGGAATCACAACTCTCCTTATTGTAGCAGCACCAACCGCCTAAAATAAGAGACAAATATTAGCACTTCAACTCAACCAGAGACATACCCCCTTGTTAGCCCCTTAGGGTAAGGAGCAACAATGTTCCTTCACCTGGTGTTGTTCAAATCAGGCTAACTGGCAATCTGTCACCACTGTATTACTTCACTGTGTGTAATATCTTACTTTACACATACATTACCAGCCCTCTATTTCTATAGCTACTAAGAGATATACATTAGTAACTGCAAATTGCCTGTTATCTACTGGACGGCCATGTTAGCAAACGACATAATGACTTCAGCCATGTTAAATGTTTGTACAGCAATTGACTGATACACGACATAATCATTACATTTTTGAACAGACAGGAAAACTAAAAAATAACAACAAAAAAGATTCCTCCCTCCCCCCATCAAAATGTCAGCGGAGGTATCATGTAAAAACAAGTTGACCTTTGTGGACCAAATTAACCAGCTAGGTTTTAAATACATACCTTCCAAAAATAACAGCCATCGGCGGCTTCCTCTAAACTCCTTTAGGTAAAATCTGCGGGACCATGACGCGATAGAGAATGCATTACAGAAGAGCTGCCATGTGTGAATACATTGACATTTTATTTTAATTTAAAATTTTACACAAGCAGCTCATGGAGACTTATTATTTGAAAAACCCATATACTGTAATATAAATTATTTGAGCTTTTATTAAAAACAACATTAAGATTTCACTCAAAAGTATTACTATAGCAGATTAATTGTCAAACTTAACGTAAACACATTTTCTACACATTGTACTGAAGTGTGGTAACTGAAAAGAAGATCTAGAACATCTCACCCAGCGGCTGTTCCATCATTACATGTGACTTGGGTGTTTCGGAGAAACTGCAGCCTCATATCATCTGACTGCTGTACTGGTGCTCGCGAGGCCGAGCTGCCCTCCCTGCCTGGCTCCACCGCCCCTCCGCTTCTGGGAGGTTGGGAGTCCACTTCAGGAGGTGCCTGGGCAACATCTCCCAGCTGGTTTGCTCCAGACTTCCTAGAGGCCTTGCTGGTGGTTTTGGCATTGCGGTTGTTCTGACAGAAGTTCCCCCCTATCAAAAGCAGGAAGGCTACCTGTCCAATTATCTTCATGTTTAAGATAGCCTAGGTGAAATGAAAATCAACATCCATCAGTACCGACAGCTGGCAGAAAAAAATCATTATAATTTGATTACGCACGAGGAAGAAGAATGTAAAAATGTAAATGGTAGATCAACCTACCTCTTTGATGTGTCTGGATTACAGACTGGCTCTCTGAGATCCCAAAAGAAGAGGTGCTGGTGAGAAGATGGAAGGAGACCGGAGCACAGTGTTCAGGTGCGAGAGGAGGATGGCCGGCAAGGGCGGTGATGAAGGCTTGACCACTTTTTGATGAAGCCTGCAAATCAGTGGTGAGCTTTATAGTGCCACCATATGGATCACATTTCCTCTGTTCTCTCTTTGAGCTATTGCCAGGCCTTGAGGTAAGCTGCTTGACAAGATGCCGCGAGGGGAGGTCCTGGACGGTGCGGTGGCGAGGCGAAGAGATAACACACGCTTCTCCTCGACATTCTGCTCATGCACACCCCACAACCAGGGTCCTATCATTCTCAGCATCGCCTAACAGCAACCCCCCCCCCCCCACACACACACACACACACACACACACACACACACACACACTTCCCCCCACCCTGTATGCAGACTCCTCCAACATCCACCCGCCTCTGATTGCCATCGTTTTGATTTAAACACCTACATGGTTTGCGTAACTGCACAGCCGCGTTGTGTGGTATGTGACTCTGAGGTCATTAGTAAACACATCAGACACTCTCCAACAGGGAGGGGGGGTGAATATCCATGTAAAGTTCCAGCATGGTCAACAGCTTAGCTGACACATGCAGTGGACACTTTTGTTGGCGTCAAGCCTTGTGAGTTTTAGAAATCTCACTAACCCTGTGCTTAACAAGATGTGAAAGAAAAGACATGCGAGTCTGAAACGCCAACATAGAATTAACAACTTTAATTCACACATTAGACGTCATAAATACTGTGTTATGATTGTGAAATATTGTAAATTCTAGATGTACAATGCATTTATGTTGTTGTATAGACTTTCCTTGATGGTACAATGTTATTAAACAATAATGTTTTTATTTTTTTATCTAGTTAGAGCTCCACTACATATACTGCTCCTAATTAAAATGTTGCAATAAACTACATGTAAATGTATATTAGATTTACAATACATTGAACAATCTAAACATTAAATTAATCCAAAGGCAAACATGTTCGGTTAATCTTATTTCACACAGATGGCACAAAATACCTGTCAACTCATTGGGGCAGATGTACTGTGTTATTACAAGTGTGTATGTGTGAAGATGTGTTTACCTTTGGCACAGTTCTAGTGTGAATGTCCTGGACAGCAGGTTGAAGTAGTTTGCTCGTGCTGAAGAAAGAGACCCGGGTATTTGAAACTGACCTCTTTCTGTCCCCCCTGGGATAGCTGTAGGGTGACGTATACCACCCATCACTGCAGGGGCTGACGAGCCATACGGCTCGAAAATGCTCATCGATGAAATGCACACCATCCTAACATGTTAATCAAAGCCAATACTGATCTTGTGGGCTTGGGCCGTAGAGGCTGCAGATTCATATGGCTAAAGGGACAGCATTGGTGACTAGATCTCTGGGAAATCTACAAGCAGGGAAAATATTAATTACGGTAGCAGCGATGCACCCCCAAGCAGTCATTCCACATTTAAATTAGGAAACGCTAAATTCATAAATATCTCCACAATCATTTTTATTTGAAAGACATGCTAAATATATGATATAAATACGACAAGACATTCATCAAGACACTTGTTATTGCTTTGGCGAATACAAAAAGGACATTTCTGTCTCATTCGCAGACATTTCAAGCTATTTCAGTTACTTTCAACTGAGGCCAGAAAGAAAACAAAGCTATTCAAAAATATGCGTGTGAGAACGTATACGCCTACACACCATAAAACCAAACCCTAATGACACCACTATACTGAATTTGATCTACTGAGCTGAACAATTCTTCATGCCTCCAGTTGTCTTGAAGCATGCACACCTCCATCTGTCTTCCCAGAAATCAATGCAACAATCTGTTTAGCAGATACCTCAAATAGCTGAGAAACAAAAACGTTGCTGTAAATCTATCACATTTTTGCCAGAACGTCCCGAACAGACCAATGGCATTGCTGCTATTTTGTTTTTCTTTGATATGAGATTCGACAGAATGATAAGTTCAGAACAGGCTGCAAATCGGGGGATGAAAGCTTGTTTTCCTGCACCTCCTGCGGTTGAACCCTCAGTCCGTCACAGCATCTCACAGCATTTCACACACTCACACACACCCACGATGTGCGAAACACTACACACTGTATGCATCATCATAAACAAGCATTTTGCATAACTCCACGCAGAAAGTCCAAGGACCGCGTTGAGCTTAACCCCCAGAGGGGCGCCCAGCTTGACCCTTCAGGCAGCATATGAAGCATACTTTTTCACAGCTAGCCCCCCGCCCCAAGGTCAGGGCACAGGCACCTCAAATCCAGGGTGGTCCGGGGCAATTTGTCTGCTGAACATGTGTGTCATCACCTGCCCGCAAAAGATGAAAGTCCAACCACGAGTGACAGCATTTGCCGACTGATCGTTTCAAAGAAAAACGAGCCAGAGTCATAATTCTTCCAACAGCACCACAACACAGAAAGGTTGTGACCCACAAGTAATAACCCCCCCCACACACACACACACACACACACACACACACACACACACACAAACAAGCATTATGCATTTGCCCACAATACATATGAACAGTGAACATGCCAGTAGCTCTGCTGTATCAGAAAATATGCATAAAAAGTTGGGGACAGTTGGGGTCGTGCAGAAAAGTACCTGAACATATATGTACCAATATCTACCATTGACGTTGTGCATGTACAGTGACAAGCTGCACTGTCACCTGCGCTGTAGCGCATGGCTGGAGAATCATGAAGCGCAGAAGTGGCAACGTTAAGGGTTGTGTGAAAACCACAATAAAGAGGCACGCTGGACAGAAAACCCATAAATTGAGCATAGAATTAGTTCAGGCAGGCCACGAAGTCAAGCCCGGCCATAATCTCAATCATCACATGTTCTAAATCAGATGATTGCCTGCAGCTGATCTTAATGACCTGACTGCTCAGCTGATAACAGCTAAGAATACTATTGGCCAACCTCGTTCAGGGTGCTTCATTTAAACGGCCTTAGCCTATACCCGTTCTTGGCGCTTTCCCTGATAGTGTTTTTGTAACCCATCTCCACCTGCCTCCTTTATTCATGCTGTGTCTGACTTAATCAATGTCATAGTGTTGTTATTGATGCTTGCTCTGTTCTGTACCTTGTGGGGAGGTCTCTTGCTGTTGTCCCTGCCTTGGGCTTTCCATGTATGCGCATGGAAGGGCAGGGAGCTCCCAGAACAGAGCCATACCGCCAAATGTAAATGAATATTGCTTTGACTATACTGGTCCTGACTGAACTGAGCTTTTAATTCAATCAGCAAGATTGACAAGTGATGGGCCTTAGCGGGACAGGTGCTAAGCCAGTGAAAGGGTCTCAATGGTGGGATGGGCCAAGCTAGCTATTAAACCAGGTGTGAAGAGGCCTCGCGTGTTAACCTTCTGCAAACTGCCAAAGGTATCAGTGTGATAGATGAAGGGGGGGAGGGGGGGGTGATGGCAGGAATACAAGGTGTTTGATTCAGGAGCTGGGTGATGTAACATTGGCCGGTTGACAAGTGAATGTGTTATGTGCCACGAGAGGCTGCAGAGGAGCACATTCTCCTGCACTCCTGACCACCACCAACCCGCCATGTTGGCATGCCACACGCATCTTCGTCCCAGCGAAGTATGTTCAGTCCCGAGTGGCAACAACACAACCGCAATCCTAAAAAGGCAATGAGGCAATGGATTACACTGAGTGAAGAATGGTGTCCCGGGAAGATTCTGGAACTGACAACAATATATCACAAGCGCAATTCATACTGAAAGAAAGGCCACATGCCTGGCAGCTTATGTGATAGCGAAAGACTCCCCCGACTACCCACTGCACGTGTAGTTGGTACGCCTCAATATCCAGCCTCTGTCCTCCTGCTTAATTGGACCACAGGTTTTGGTTGGGTGTCTTTTGGGCTTATGACGCTCCGGAGCAGCAACGCGGCCTTGGAGCCATGCTGTGTATGTAGAGCTTTTATCCAAAGGAGCCCAATACCAAGACCACTCGACCATCCTGTCCCCTATGCACAAGCTAATAAGGAATTAAATGACTTGTATATGTAACGGTGGCCAGCTGGCAGTAAGTTAAATCTCTCTCTCCGACAACTCAAAGGACAATCTGGCGACGCACGCTAGGCCCATTGGGTTTTAGCATGTCATGTGGAGCGTGTGCTCTCTGGGTGGGCAAGCAGGGTTAGATTTCCAGATGGATGGATGAACTCGGTAACAATGGTACCATTGACCCGGATGAGAGTGAGGTTTAGGGGGGTAAGTGTAATGGTGGCTAGCCGGTAGCGCTGTGCGGTAAAAGTTACGTAATCCTCACTCTCCTACACCTCAAAGGATGCTCTGGTGACACAAGCCAGGATCCATGGGTTTTAGCCTGCCTTGAGAAGGCTCTCTACATCGGGTTTGATTCCTGGGTGGGGACGAACGGACCCAATTACATATACATTAAAGTGCTCCCAGAATCCTCACATTTCTATCCCACTGTTTATCCTTTGAAGAACAACCATTTCATAATGGGCTCCATGTTGGTACTGTAGGTGGTACTGATGCAAGTATAAACCCAAAATTAATTCCAAACACAAACGGAGCTACTGTGTCTGTATTATACAAAATGAGTGCGTGAGTGAGAAATTATGGCTCAATATTCCGCAAAGGATTATTTTTAAATATACAGAAAGTCAATATTTGACATCATATTTAACAAGCACGTTGGTACTGTAACACATTTGGAGTTCTTTGCAAAATAAGTGAATCCAATAAATGTAACCAAAATTCCTCCTGACTTTGCATTTTTGACCAATATTAATTTGTCGTCATCACTCACTGTGTTTTCATCTAAATGCAGGTGTAGCCTACTGTGACACATATGGTATGTGATAAAGAATACATATTTTTTCAAATTCTTTACAATTTTAAACATACACAATTCTAAACAATGAAGCTTCCTTCGAGACTGACCTTGGCAGGGCTTTTCATTTCTCCTAAGCAGTGAGTAAGTGGCAGGCCAGCCCCTTGCTGTGGGCCGTAAATCAAGGATTCCAGTTGAGGTGATGTCAGAGCTTCATGTGCTGTCGTTTCACACCGTAAGGACACACGAACACGTGGTCATGGCCGTTTCATGGGCCTAGTGATTTATCAGGGAGATGAGGAGTCAAACTGTTGAGAACATAGGCTACCTTAGAACCATGTAGTACATGCATCTGTTGGCAAAGTGATATTACACGGAGTCATATAACACTGACAAACAAGAATGGTACTGATAGAACTAAGCCACTCAGCAGGGCACAGCACTCCGAGACATATAAACAATGACACCAATCGACAGGTATTTATGTGTACATATGGCAAGAAAAAACACTGTTCATTATTTATAGATTTGCCCGACATAAAGTGTCGGGAGTGTTTCCGAGCACACTCGACTGAACTTGAAGGACTGAAGTAGATAAGCAGCGATAAACGATTTAATACCAGGACAATGTAAGCTCATCACCTCTCATATTAGGGAAGATCGCATAGGCTGAGGCAACAGATGACAAGGAGATGCATTTTTTGCCAGGAAGTCCAAATAAATCTACAGCACCCAAGTCATGTTTGTTAGCAAACTGCCCAAAGTCAGAACTCATTTGACACAAAGTAATGTCACATAGGCCTACTGTAGGCCAAACGTAGTCTTTTCTGAAGGCTGATATATCTTTGGTATCACAGTGGGCTTCACAAATAGGACATATTTGCTGTGAGTGGTGGTGAGCAATAGTGCTTAAACTGTCACCATATATTTCAGCAGCAAATGAACCTCAACAATTAGAAAGTGCGCAATGTAGTGTATTCTGTCACCTTTGTGTTTATTCTCTAGTGTTATATTTAATGTAGTCTACAGTAAATCATATTAGATAATAAGGGACACTTATGTGATGTGCAATTGCAGAAGGAAGCACAATTATATTATTATTATTTCCCAATAGGCTCTTTTTTTTGACAAGACAACCACATTACTATAAGCCATGAAATAATATGATCCGCATCCGATGGCTTTTATGACTTATAGCGATTTTGTATTGGTCGTGCCCCACAAAATTTACAACCACAATTGTTCACGGGTAGCGAGTTCATAAATTTGGAATTCATATTGCCCTCTTGAAATTCTTGCTTCTATAGCTGATATAGCAGTAGATTCCATTAGAGGTGGTTCAAAGTACAGAGAATAGACAATTCAAATGAACTTATCAGACCTACAGTATACTGTAGGCTATGCAACATGAAAAGTGATCAGTTTATCGATCTGCATTAAGGAGAACATCTGGCATATTAAAGATGTGTATGACCCGTAATATAGGACTGAAGTAGATAATCTTTACCATTCAAGTTTTCTGATATTAACACCTGCACCGAGTCATCACTCATGTTTTTATTAATAGTAATTTTGTTACCCACAAATGCTACAGTACTAATAAAATTTACGTGTACACATTTTGCTTTATATAAAAGCTTATATGTTGCTATTAATCTGCCAGCATGTTTAATCGCAAACAGAAAATCTATGATCTACATCCATTAAAATAATAGTGATGCCATTTCATAATGACCATGTCAGTGACAAATACCTGTAATAAAAATGTTGAGAAATCACATTAGAATCACACATATATCCATTAGAATAATGACAGTAATGGTTAATTAAATACAATTTAACTTTTTAATTTTTATTTGTTGCAATACCCTACAGTAGCACATTATACAAATCCAATGTCTTACAGAAATAGCAAATATGTGGTAATGCTGAAAGTGAAGTATGGTTTTATGTTTCCTTAAAGTGCACATCGGACAAATTCCCATATCCAGGCCAGCCACATGTTTCTTGCCCGTCTTGGGTTGTACCACAGAAAGGACATTATTTTGTTTTAAGGAATGGGGATCAGATTTACAGGATGTTAGCCGGTGGAGCAAGGCAATAATGAGACGCCTAAATTGTACAGTGCACACTGTATGTTCTATTGTGCAGGGATCGGGGATTGATACAGTACATTTTTCTGTATTTTCAAATTCTACATATGAGGTACAAATTCTCAAGTTACCCCTATTAAGGGTAATTTAGTTCTACTGTTCCTAAGACTAATTGCTTTGTTTGCTTACACAATGTACTTACATACATTGCTTACACAATGCACAGTGACTCCTATATCGAATAGTTGGGATGGGAGGGTCGGAGGGAACAAACCCTTTCTACAGTATACTTGCTGAAAGGTCTAATAGATTAGGGGCCCTCAAGCAAGCCACTTGTCAATCCTCCTCCCGCTGACCTAATGTACCCAGAACAGCTGTGAGTGTGAGGGTGGTGCAACAAGCCATTGTTCAGCTTGATATATGATCTATAATGTGTGAGAGGAGAGTTCGGTGAAGGGTAATGATGGCATACTCAAAGGGTAATGCCAATATCAATGACCTCATTCCAAGTATTTACTATCAGGTGAGCAGGTGCTATATGTGTGTATGTGTAATGTACAATCACTACCCTATACAGCACTACAAACAAAAATAGTTAATAAAACAGAAGTAACAATGTTACTGTAGCAAGATTTCCTTCGATTTATATAGTTTAGACAGACTACCTGCATAAACCCATACCTCTTTTGGACCACTGCACTCTCATTGTGAAAGGATTTCACCAACTATGAGGTCAATATTACTTTGTAGATATGGCTTTTTGGCAGTTCACTTGAGTATAATTCACATGGAAGCAAAGAATATTCAATATCACTGGTGCATAGCACAAAGCAAGTACCAGAGTAACATCTGCAATTTAATGAAGATGTTCAAAATACCAATTTCTTCATTACAATTCTATTCATCTTAATTTAAAAGTCATGTAAGCGATTCTAATATAATACACTTTTGGTTGAATTCAGCTAAATGTCTCCTCATTAAAATAAATCTGGTATTTCTACACAGCCCTGCAATGGGGAAAAAGTGGTGCAGACCACACCAAATAATGTTCCAGCCATGACAATGCTCATCCAATTTGGGGGAGTTTGCGGGATAATCTAAGGGAACATCCTATGGCAATGAAGGGTAAGGTATTTATTGGTTCAGACATCAACAATCTTTCACTAGCATCGCTTACGCAACCTTTAATGGAAATCATTTTTGGAGTATTGCATAATTGCACTTTTAACAAACATTGCCATCATAGAATACTTTTTTTTGTCACAGTGCTATAATATAAATATATATGTTCACCACATGAGCAAGTAATCACTTTTACAAACATAACTCAAAATATACAGTAAAAAAGCTGTAATACTTATGAAACTAAACACGCTCAGAAGCATAAATTGCAGCCTTGCAGCCCAACTGTATTGCATTTTTTAGTAGCCAATATCCCGGTGCCTACAACACAAAAAGAACAGTTATAAGGAATGAAAGATAATGCTTAACATGAAAGATTTACAATTTGCAAGCCCATGTTCAGAAAGTGTCTAGTTTACAATTACAACCATACTACCTATACCACACTGTATGTATATAATATAGTCCTTAACAACAAAACACACCTGATTCAAATGAAAGGGTCGTTATCAGGATTCTAACAACCCATTCATTTGAATCAGGTGTAATGCCGCAGGGAGACATCTAAAACATGCAGGGGAGCGGCCCTCCAGGACCAAAGTTGAATAGTCCTGAAGTACACAGTATGCTTACAGATTCAGCATCGTGCTCCAGCCCGGTGTCATGATGATCCAGCTCCTCGTCTCGGAACTCCTTTATTACCTGCAGTAGCAATATACACGTTTCATAAGCACCTTAAATTAGCATGTGGTCTCTTATCACCATAAATAACTAGCCTGGTGAAACCATTACAATTTGGCAAATTCTGCATTCACTGTGTCACTGTGTATAGTCTATAGGACCTCTAATTCGAAAAGCAGTTGTCAAACAGTTATTGAGCCAGCAACCAGAAGAATTATAGAGGTAAACCAGGGTATTAAGTTATTACTTATTCAAAAGCATACATTTTTTTATGCTCATTTAATTTGCCAATTTATTTCATACATTTCGTTGTCAAACAGTTTAAAAAAAAAGAAGTCTGCAACTCACATTAAGAAGTTCAATATATCTGTCAGGGTCTTTCTCCATCAGTGATCTGATCTGGCTATTGTAGTGTTCTGAAATGCTCTCCTCCACAGCCACAGTACAGGCCATTGCCGTCTTCTTTCCCAGCAGAGCAGTGGATGCCCCTTGCACAGATTTGAAATAATTACTACCACTATGCTCTGACTGCAATGGTGTTACTGGTCCTAACACATCAATGTCTTTCTTTCTTAAATTGAGAATGTTATAGAGTACGCTTTGTAGCCTACTCACCTAATAAAAAGCCTGTGATGTTCCAGAAGGGGAGAAGCAATGTGGGACGGACTCTGTTCTCAGACATGATTTCATTAAATTTCGCAAGGTGTTTCTTTTCTTGGTCCCACATATGCTAGAAATAAAAACAACATATTAGATGATAATATTATTGCCAGTTAGATGGCAGAAGTGATCAGTATTTTGTCAACACCTGAATGAGTTGCCCAGTATGAGTTCTTCCCAACACTGCCATCTGGCCTGCATATATGCGATTGGCACCATATTCGCCTGCATGGTCCACACGCACAATTCTGTCCAGCATCGCCTTCTCCTCACTGTCTCGTGCTGGTGGGAGCACACTGTATGCTCGCAAACTGAACTGACGTGGAGCTGCAAAAGGAGTGGTGGGTTGTAATAGCAGGGTCAACGGGGGCCATTATATTTAAGTTTGAAAAATAGTAATAATACTCGCATATGCACAAATGAAGCAGCGCACTTACAGTATAAGCGCTGTTGTCTATGCTTTTCCTAAGGTTAATTAACGTTACCTTTGCATTTCAGACATTCCCTAATCCTCGGGCTGAAACCAGGCCACAATTCATGCAGTGCATCGTATGCGGCTCTCTGCATAGCAGTCGATGTATTTACGAAAATATATAGCTATCAAACTAATAAATATGTAAGTGTCATTGAAGATAGCGCCTGTTTTTTGTGTGTGGACTTGGCGCATAAATATGACGTCACCTCAGTGACCACAAGTTATAGTTATAACACCAAATGAAAACTGAAAATAAAAATCTTTTTTTTTTTGGTATGCACTTATAAGTTAGAGAATTATGATATGTTGTGTAATATCATTATGTAATTTCATTATGTTATGAAAAGAGGAGCTGCAGCTTTTAGTGATATGTTGTGTTCATAACAAGTGATTCACCATACTGAAATGGCATGAAACACCTTATTAAGGCAAACACTTTATTATTTGCATAATCATATGCTGTATTTACAAGCATTCATTACATTATTGTGTCATCGTGGGCAGTAAACAATTAACTATTCAGAAAAGTAGCCTTCCCTACATTTAACAGTTATCTGTTATGGTCCATAGATGGTAGTCTTGGACAGATTACTGTATGATGAGATTCATACGTTTAGGCCTACGTTCAGTGACCGTGAATAACACTAATAGATTAGTCTTACATCTAGCATATCTATTAGAAAAACCATGTTGAAGTAATTAGCAAATAAAGTCAATTCATAAAGTGTTAAAATAATTTAAATAAATAAAAACTAGATTTTGCTAACAACAAGGTAAAACTACCACCATGCTCCATGTATAAACCATACACAGTATAAGGCATTATTTCCTATATATGTTGGCGTCACTAAGTCATATGCTTTTTTTGATGAGCAGACAGCCATGCACCACCTCTTCCAGTCATGTGTTTTAGTACTGGGACATTGGAATCCTTGGAATGATGGGCTGACTGTTATGGGGCTGTGATGGCTGCGGCTAAACAGGGGCAGGATGGTGGGTGACGGTGTGTGTGTGGTGTGTGTGTGTGTGTGTGTGTGTGTGTGTGTGTGTGTGTGTGTGTGTGTGTGTGTGTGAGGAGGGGGGTGGGGGGGGGGTGTAAGACACTGCGTGTGTTTCTTTAAAAAACCCT